>JASFDB010000205.1:0-10005 GCA_036937035.1 Cystodermella granulosa | reverse complement strand
TGGTCCGTCGATTACAGTCTTTCATCGGGACAAACAGGTAACTTTCTGACAAACCGATTGTGGATTTGTGTATAATCGACATCGAGCTCTGTCAGCTTCTGTATAAATATAGATTAATACCGACGCTAAGCTTCATTGAGGATGGAAAGTCAGAGGTGTATACCCCCTGCTGACAATACCCTGAAAACATGCGGTCGAGATGCGGTCCTAATAGCAATACATTCAATGGCCCTGTTCCAGTTGCAATTGAATGAATCAGAGGAGCATTTCGAATTTGTGACAGGGGCACTTTCAAAAACCCACAGTGATCGGCGCCACGCGAATGTATTTGGGAGTAACCTCACGTGGCTTGTAATCACCGTCTGACTCAAGTCTATGTTAAGGCATGGCCAATCGTTAACTCTTCCCACTAACATTATCTCATTTTCATCAGACGAAAATATGGAATGGCACGAATCTGAACTCTCAGAAGAAGAGAATGGCCATCACGAAGACTCACGTACTACTGCCAGAAAGCGCAGTAGTCGAGGCATGTTTAATCTATAACTCACTTTCTTGGCGTCTGATTCTTGAACCCCAGCTTGTGACCAGTGTCGAAAGACGAAAAGCAAATGTGAGCGTCCAATAGGAGAAGGTGTTCAATGCAAAAGTTGTGCTTTATCAGGGACAGGTGAGTAATACTGTTCATGGAGCCTGAGGTCTTAGATCTCACATCATTTAACAAGCCTGCACCTTCTTAGGTTTGGGGATTACATGAGGGTTTGTATCGAGACGTTCATAGCCTTTATCTTTTTCAGGCCCCAGTTACAAGCGTGGCCCTCCGAAGGGCTATATCCATGCGATCGAACAACGATGGCATCAGGTCGAGTCTCTATTGGGCGCCATCCTTCAATGCCCTGATCCCCGAATACAAGGCATTGTTTCTGAGTTACGTCAAGATGAGCTTGCACGAGATATATTGGGAAGAGTGGATATGGGTCCATATGTTAGTACATGGTATTTTCCGAGAAACATGAACATTAAATCAGGATATCTTGTTAACAGGGGCCTTCTGGCCGCCTCAGTCAACCAGCAGATGCTACGAAGGAGGACTTCTTTGCATCAATCTTAAAAAGTAGTGGCTCTGCCGCAGTACGTGACTCCTCCCGTTCACGGCGGCAGTCAAGGGTATCGCGTGAGATTGTCTCGTCCAACCAAGGTACGCATATGGTGCTCTTTACTTGTTGAAAGAGAGTATCAACACAAAAAAATATAGACCATGGCCTTTCAGTTGTTCCTACGAAGGAATGGCAGGATGCCCTATCTCAGCGGCTTTCAGCATCTTCGATGAACCTCCACCTCTATCCCAATGCACGGCCGAATGGTGATTCAAACAGTCATGCAACTCAAAAGAGAAGATTGAATGATGTTTCTACAAATGAACCCCTTGTGCCGGACTGGAATAGCATGTATACTATGGATGGGCAAACAGGTAAGCTATCGGCTTTTCGATCCGCAACAAAATAATTATGATTGACACAGCCGATGGAGATGATTACAAAGATGCTACTGAGGCTTTGGGGACGTTATCATTAGATGAACACCAGGAGGTTTGTAAACCATGAGACTGTAACGGAAAATGTCCTTACAGTCGTTCTATAGGTTCGGTTTCATGGGCGTGCGAGCGGATTGCACTTGCTTACCCGGAAACCTCGCACAGACGATCGCATTGAAGGCGGAATATGGTGGGTTTTATATTACTCTAAGGCATTCTCTAACGACTATGTTAAGGAGGCTTCCAATGGCAAGAGTCTGGCCTCCAACCAAGTACGGGACTGCAGTGCCTTCTTTAGAGAACCTGAACATACAATTACCTCCTCCGGACATTCAGGACCGTCTTATTGAGATATATTTTACTTACATCCATCCTGTGTTTCCCGTCATCCACAAGTCGCGCTTTCTTGCGGATTATCGCACCAGGTATGGAAGTTTCCTTCAATAATAAAAACTCATTACAACGCCTTCTGTTGTCTGGGACAGGAAATTAAAGTGAGTCTTGCACAATATCAAGTTCGAGTATATCTGATGTGTTTCCAGTGATACGGAATCACCAAAGTCAAGCTCCTCGTTTTCTTCTCCAAGGCCTGAGCCTTCTCAGGAGGTTACTCCTTTACTTCTTTTATCAATTTTTGCGATTGCGGCTAGATTTACGGACGGTGAGACTCCTCCACCTGCACAAGGGAAGATGTGGGAAGCAGGCTGTGAATACCTGGAAAGTGCTCGGCAAATTTTAAGTTAGATATTTCCCGCCGCTTCCCAATGACACAACTGACACCTCTCAGTGAACATTTTCCATTGTTCCCGGCCCTCTACAGTACAGTCACTACTTCTGTTGGGTTATCGCGAGTTTGGAATAGGCGAGTCAAATTCCTTGCCGTGTTTTCATATTCTGACGTAGAATTCAGGCTCTATGGAGCAAGGATGGATATTCATTGGTAGGCCTGCGCTGCTTTACTTGATTATTTTCTCTGATATGAGGCTTGTTAGGAATGGCAATACGAATGGTCAGTTTTTACAAAGGCTATGATATCCTCACTCACTGCTATCTGAATAGGCATTCGATCTGGGTCTTAACTGCGACTCAACTAATTGGAAGATTCATGGTCATGACCTCTTTTCATCGGCTGAGACACAGACTCGTCGCCAGATTTGGTGGGCTTGTTGTCTCGCTGATAGGTATGTATTTGTTGAGCTTTACCATTCTTTTAGCTGATACACTCCAAGATATGGCTCTGTTTACATGGGTACGCTTTTAGTGGACTGTCTTGTTGACTGGCGTTGAGCTAATGTATGACTGTCAGGTCGGCCTACAATGATCAAGGATGGAGATTCTGACACGCCATTGCCATATATAGATCCTGTGAGATTTTCCACTGAACACAGATTTTACTTAACTTACGCATTCTTAGGTTGAGGATGTTGAACCTTGGCAGCCAATGTTCACGGTCAACGGTGCAACAAGTCCTATGCCAGGAAGAGTTATGAGCACTTTCTGTGCTATTGCAAGATTGTGTATGCGCTATTCCCTGCAGGGGTTTACAAGTACTCAACTTTTAAACTTGACAGCTATTGTTGTGGGTTCGATTATCAACGAAGTGTATCCAGTAAGGCCTGTATCGACTGTACCACGACAAACGTTGTTAGCGAATCTCGAGTCCCGCTTAGACCAATGGTTCATCAGTCTGCCGGAATCTCTCCGTTACGACGCTGGTAGCAGGCGGGCTGTTCCACCTCCACAGATCTTATTCTTGCACATGAGGTATTGGGGCTCCGTACTTCTTCTTCATCGTGCTTTGTAAGTCTTTGTTAGTGTCCTATTCAGAGATTGATTAATCCTGTATTTTAGCATTCCAAATTGGAAAAGGTCGGCTCGATTTCAAACTGGTTGTCTATATCCCCCATTTACCATCATATAGCTCGGATGAGTCATCTCATAATGCCACTATAGGGTCAAGGGCGTTCGATCTTGCGCAAGGCGCTGCAAGTCGTACGAGCGCGATAGGTAAAGCGAGATATTCAAATTTTCCCGATATCAAGTTAATTCATCTCCCTTTCTAGTAACCGTTTACCGCGAGACGTATGCTCTCCAGAGGACCTCGCCCTTTCTCACCTCCTATCTCTTGAATGCAGCGTAAGTTTCGTCTAGTTCCGTCATGCATATGCTCATATTTTTTTGGGTTGTAGCATTATGCATATATTGACATGTACTTGTTCTTATACAATTTTTATGAGCAACTACTCATCTTGCTAATTCTGCAGTGACGATGCGGCCATCAAATATCGAAGCATCTCTAGGGCTCAAGCAGTGTATGACTGCACTGAAGGACATGGCGGTATGTTTTTGTTCAAATCTGCATGTTATGATGATAATTTATATAACATTGTGTCAAGACTGTCTGGCCGAGTGCTTCTCGCGCATGGGAACTTTTGAACGGCGTTAAATTGGGGTCGACTGTGGTCCTTCCACAGCAAACCTATTCTCCAGATAGAAACAAACGTCATGCAGATGACGCATTTGGGCAAGAAAACAACTCGGATTACCTTCAACATGAGGTTTTCATAAATCCTAAAAGCGAGACCCACGAAGCACAAAAAAATGGAAATGGCGTTCAAGAACTAAGTACGCGTTTGATGGCCCACATGCTAGGCTTGGACATCCCTGGAATTGAACCCTCTACATCATATTATCCTGGTTATGAATGGTGGCCACGATCGAATTCCGACCTATCCCAATCATCCCCACAATCACTGTCCCCTATGTCCTCGATTTCGAACAACGTCAATATGGCAATGGGGCCAGGAGGTATAATTTTGAATGGGCAAGGAAATTCATGGTTACACAACGGTTCCCCTGCAGATTTACCACCTCGGTATCCATTTCATTACAGTCCCTACGGCGCATAATGAGCTCGTATTTACTCTTTCACTGCCAGGCCTTTCTACGCTACGATGTCCTAATTTGTATAATATTGCGAATTTATCAAAAAGTGACTGTGACCCATTGTGGTCTTTGTTGTATTATATAATTCAAATTTGGCAATAATCTTGGACACCCGCCCCCTTGTCTCGTACCAATTTACAACAGTCCTTTGTTATGTCCAATCTGTGCAACCTTTTAAACCCGGAAAACGACCGTAAAAAACCAATCAAGTGCGAGAAAACGCTGTTGCAGTTGACTTGGGCTAATTATTCGAGCTTTAGAGTTGTTCGTAGCATGAAACGCCGTGTATCCGAGTCTACAAGTGAAGAGCATTCTCCAACGGAATTTACGCCCGATGGAATACACTTAATCGAAGACAAGGCATCGAAAACCTCTCTTCGTGATTCAGAAGATCTGTCGTTGTACGATCACGAATCCCATCCTGACTGTCCAGACACATTGGCATGCTTGCCAGACACCGATGGAAGGCCTCAGCACACGCTCCCTGTAATACTTCGCTGCGCAATTCTGGGTAGTCCTCGAAAAAGACTTACAATTCGGGAGATATACGCAGCAATGGAAGCAAAATACCCGTACTATAAGACAGCGGGACCAACTTGGAAGGTAAAAAACATGCTATAGTATTCTCTCTTATTCTTATGCCTCCCGCCTTTCAGCAATCAGTTCGCCATCACTTGTCTCTAAATCGTCTGTTTGAAAGGCAGCCAAGACCGGTAACTGACCCCGGTTTTGGGTCATATTGGACTGTTAATCTCAGTGCACCGCCCGGAACGAAACGGCCTCGAAAGAGAGGACGGTCCACTAAAGAGACAAATCCTGAATCAACACCTCCCCTTGCCAAGAGACGAGGCAGGCCACGCAAGGCCTTGAGCTCGACAGTGAGGCATCTTACTCCCACCCTATCATCGCATGAAGAAGATGAAGAGGAGAAGCTCTCACTCGAGGATGAATGTGGGATGAATGTGTCTGATGATGAATATGAAAGTGAAGAAGAATTGCGTCCATATGACCGGCGGCACTCTCTTACAGGCCTCACAGCATATGCGCCATCCAGACCACCTCAGACATTTAGTCTCCCACCCTTTTCCACACTGGACAAATCTCCAAGTCTTCTGATTGAACACTACCAGATGGAGATTGAGAGTCTTCGTCGACAATCTGCCGAGGCGGTTTCTGTTTCTCTCCGTCTCTCTGAGCAGCTTGCACAAGCACAAGCAGAGGCCACTCGATCAAGAGTGGCATTGATGGACGTGGAAGATATTTTAGAACGAGAGTCAAGAAAGAGAAGAGAAGCAGAAAGGGTTGCTGATGAGGAAGTTAAGCGGAGACGTGCTGCTGAGGAAGCAATGCGTATGATGGTAATATCAGATCATTCCCGTACATCTCATTCCGAACCTCCTCGTTCTCGCGCAACATAAAGACCATGCGTTCGATGGCATCGCTATTTTCATTCATTGCAGAGGGCTCTAAAGGACCCCAAGGGCAGAGCAACTGTGGAGTCCGTTTTTTGCCTTACCTGGTCTTAAAAATCTTGTCACAGATGCATCCTGAAGGCGCTTCGAGCGTTGTTCGCTGTGGTTGGAACCATATCATAAACTGTGACAAGATTGACTGCTATACTGTCGTATAATCATCATGGATGCTGTCTATATGCATGGTTATGCGTCTTTCAATCCTCTCGAAGACGTTTATACCTGAAAGCACTCGGCTCCTAGAAATTAATTATCTGTATCTATTACTATATGCCCATATTTACTTTTCAGGCTCTTGCCAATTATATCCAAATAACGTTACTCAACAAAATCTTCAAGTTATTTATGCCTCAATTCAGTGCGTAAATCGCGATGGTAGTTCCTATAGGACGGCCCAAGCTGAAGACTGCGTGAGTTATAGTTTGTCGTTATCCAAGTAGATACTCAAATGAATTTCCAGCTTCAAAAAAACTCGCACTATTGCACCATTGTATACTTCAGGACCAGTGGCACTAACGTCGGATGGAACAAAAATCGTAACATGTGCTTCAGAGGAAGTTTTGCTCACAAATGTCTCCAACGGATTGGAACTCTGTCGCTTTCTTACTGTGCGTTACTTTTTTTCCAATAACCTGCGACTTCATAAGTATACTCAACAGGATAATCAAACTGTCCATTCCCTGTGCTTATCGCGATCGTCAACTCATCTCTTGGTGTTTTCGTCCTCATTGTCGCTTTTCATATACGAGATGCCCGCCAGTTCCGAGGTGCTGCGTAACCGGATACAGCCTATTCGCACCGTACATCGGGCCCATGATGCTCCCGTACATGTTTGTAAAGTCGATCCTACTTCAACCTACCTCGCTTCAGGCTCTGCTGATGGGGTTGTGAAAGTTTGGGATATTGCTCGTGGTTATGTCACGCATGTTTTTAAAGGTCATGGTGGTGTCGTAAGTGCCCTAGCATTTCACTATCCCCAAGATTTTTCTTCCGCTACTCAAGAGAAGACAATGCGTCTCATAACTGCCTCTGTTGACACGAGAATCAGAATTTTTAATCTGACTGCAAGAGCTTTGATATCAGGCACAAGTGGCAAGCCTGAAGCAATCCTTGAAGGTCATGTTTCGGTGCCGCGTGGTCTTGATGTATCCGCAGACGGAAGGTGGCTAGTGAGCGGAGGTAGGGACTCGGTAGTTCTTATATGGGAGTTTCCGTCAAACCAAGAGCCTCCTGTCGTTTCCAAGAGCTCCAAAGCCAAAAAAAACGAAAAAGATAGGGCTCCAAAGCTCGTTCGGACGGTACCGACTTTGGAGCGAGTGGAGGCTGTAGGAATTCTGACTATAGAGGATGCACCCACAATGGCCACCCCTGGCAAGATCGTTTTCTATACGGGCGGGGAGAAGGGCATCATCAACGTCTGGGATGGACAACAAGGGCAGATACTTTATTCCCTTGGGCAACACCGTACTCGTGTCTCTACTGACCAGGAAGAGCAACAGCAAATCACTGACATCCAGTTTGTCTATTGGTAAACTACAATTGACTGCTCGACTGAATTTCTCTTTCCAGATACCTTCCAACGTCTTCGATCATAATGTCTGTCCATGCTGACCAAAATCTTCTATTCTACGAGTTGGGAAAGAGAGACTTGACTCGTCAGCTTATCGGATTTAATGACGAAATCGTTGATGCCGCGTTTCTCAGCCCTTCTTTTCTGTCTTCCACACAATCCTCCGTAAAACGAGATTCACATATTGCCCTTGCCACCAACTCCTCCCTGATCAGGGTGTATGAAACGTCGACTCTTGATGCACGTCTAGTCGAGGGCCACTCAGAAATCGTGCTAGCGTTGGATCACAACGGTGGCGGGTCTATCCTTGCTAGCGGCAGTAAGGATCGGTCTGCAAGGTTATGGGCTCCCTTGGAACCAACTGAAAGTTGGGGATATGGCTGTGTGGGGATCTGCGAAGGCCATGCGGAAAGTGTCGGAGCTGTGGTCTTGCCAAAAAGTAGAGTAGAAGATGATTCTTCTGCTCTTCAATTCATGTTTACAGGCAGTCAGGATCGAACAATTAAAATGTGGGATCTTTCAGAGATTCCTAGAACCTGCTCAAAATATGCTGGACCAGATATCATGCACTGTAAAACCCTTACGACTAATAAAGCTCATGAAAAGGATATCAATTCTCTTGATATATCACCGGACAATCAATTTCTTGTTTCTGGTTCGCAAGACCGTACTGCGAAAATTTACAAAATCGAGTATGTTGTTGGGGTGAAGGGCAGGTCTGCCCGCGGTGAAATCAAGTTGGTAGGAACATGCAAGGGCCACAAGCGTGGGGTCTGGACAGTGCGTTTTAGTCGTACCGAAAGGATGCTGGTCACAGGCAGCGGGGACAAGAGCATAAAATTATGGAATCTCAACGACTTTTCCTGTTTAAAAACTTTTGAAGGCCACACGAACTCGGTGTTGAGAGTTGAATTTTTCAATATGGGTATGCAGCTTGTCAGTTCGGCCTCGGATGGTTTGGTCAAACTATGGAATATTAAGGAGGAGGAGTGTATTGCAACTCTGGACAACCATGAGGACAAGGTAGGTTTGATATAGGATGTAATTGCTTTAACTGATATTTTGCGTCTTGATAGGTCTGGGCATTAGCAGTCAGTGCGGATGAGAAAACAATTTTGTCTGGCGCTGCAGACTCCCTCGTGACTTTTTGGGAAGACTGTACTGAGCAGCAAGAAGATGAGAATGAACTGAAACGATCTGAGATGGTCACAAAGTTAGTAGGATCTTTTCGATTCCGTGGATTTAGTTCTCATTATCTTGTCAGAGACCAAGACTTTTTGAACTACCTTGCTTTGAGTGATTACAAGAGAGCTATAGAGCTTGCTCTTGCAATGCGGCAACCCGGCCGATTGCTCTCACTCTTCAAAGATGTCACGTCTCTGAAGAATTCACAAGATGCAAATAGCTCGGTGACAGGTCATATCAATGTTGATGAAGTCATTCGTACTATGGGAGGGTCTGATCTATCTCAATTGCTTCGATATGTTCGAGATTGGAATACGAGCGCAAAGACGAGTGGCGTGGCACAAGCAATCTTGTTCGCGATTTTCAAGTTGAAGTCCATAGACGAATTACTCAAGGCTTTCCGAGAGGTACCAGATGAACTGGCTTTTATCAATGATGTGAAGACGACTTCTAGCAGAAGTGATGCCGGTAGTTCGCTGAAAGAACTACTAGATGCACTGGTGCCATATACCGAAAGGCATCTCCAGCGTATGGATAAACTGGTACAAGAGAGTTTTGTGGTGGATTACATTCTTGGAGAAATGGATGATGGGATGTTTGATGGTGAAATGGAGGTTGATTAATTTCATCTCTTTTTGCGACAGTACGAACCCCTTAGAGTTATCGTCTTACACCTCCTGCCAAAAGTACAAGTACATTTGAATTAATAACAAAATAGGAGATAACGGGTAGCTATTTAATCAGCCCAACTCGACAGCCTTGGACTCCATTGAAAAGGAGCACCCATTCACCAGCTCTGACGGTATTTTTCGTCAACGTGTTTTCAAAGTCTTCCTGCAATCGATCTTGCTCCAACAGCCACCTGCGAAGTACGCCAGGAAGACAGCCAGTGGACAACGACGGCGTAACCCATTTGGAATTACGCCAGAAAGCTACATTAAAGATGGTAGTTTCCATGACGAGCTCCTGCAAATTATAAAGTAAAACGTCGGATGATCTGCCAGCCTGTTCTGTAGGTAGTGATATGCCATTTCGAAGACGGGCCTCGTCAAAAATTGTACGATTAGATGTTTTCGTCGTTGTGAAAATTGAGGTAGTGATTGGTCGCTCGTCGATATAAATAGATATCACTGGCACAGATCCATGAAAAGGCTTATCGTGCATCATTGGGTTGAACAAAGAAGCAGACATAGGGTCGACTGTCAATGAAGGTATATTTGTCGGATACACATTCAAAGTCCCCGATTTTGAGAGAGTGACACGTATCTAGAAGTTATATTCATAAGATAAGTTCCATG
>JASFDB010000204.1:0-10051 GCA_036937035.1 Cystodermella granulosa | reverse complement strand
ATCGGTAAATTTGGAATGGATTTGGGGTGTCGACTCAGAATCGACAATTGCGGTGGCGCCTCAGTGCCGCTCGTCGATGACATGGACGTTTCATGTTTGATTGTAGTATGGACTTACATTTGCAATTGTGAATAGTGTTTTTAAATGGGTAAAATCCCTCACATCATCCTGAAAAAGTGCGCTGCAAGAGCGCTGTAAACTAACACATTGGATTCAGTTTAGCTGCTTCGAGAAGGCTGTAATTAGTCGTCGATATCATAGAGTCAGGCTCTTACACGAGCGACGGGTTCAAGGACCTCTTAGCGGACTTAGAGTCACTTCTAGTGCCAAAGGGATCTTTATATCATATTTGGACTATGTCGAGATTCCTTCTGCCAGGTCTCGATTGTTTCAAGTTTCATCACCCAAATCCGTTTGGCACCCAGAGTCACTACGACTCTCCCACACACCCACAGGGTGAAGAATTCTCTCTGCAGCTTGTTAGCGTCTCCGACCATAGCAATTTTGCCTACTCTATCTTCGTCGCTACCTCCCGAGTCGAGCTTGGCGCGCCCGGTCCCACTTTTTGATATACGCAAGAAAACGGATGGAGAGACGATAATACTACTCTCATCAAGGCATCCTTAATCTCTCCCAGTGATGACGAGCAATTTCGGAAGATTTGTGGCCAAAGTTGGACCTTGCTTTAAGTAATTTTATTGCCCGAAGTAATTCTATCCTAAAAGAGGGGGTGGAAGTTTACTGCAGTGTGGATGGCTAATTTCTTATACCGCTCTGTGTACGTCAGGTTCGCGTTCCAACTCAACAGTTGGCTTCCTCAAGTTATTTCTCTCGTTTCATCCTTCTTATCTTACATCTCGCCAATAACATCATCCTGGCTTCGTATCCGTAAACTAAGATAATACATGTTTAACTCTGGTTACTGCGTAGTTGGTTCCCAGTAGAATGCCGATACCGTAAATTCTCCAAAAAGTGCAATGTTGGTGATCTGGCCCTTTAACTCAAATCCAAGACTGCAATAGAATGGAAGCTAAAAAATATTGGCGTATTACAAACAAAATAAGCCACTGGATACATACATTGTCTTTCTCTGTGGCTCCTAGAGCGATACCAAAGCCATTTATCTGCGCCATCGTGTTATTTTTAAGCATCATGGTGAGCAAAATTTATGAAAAAGCACCTTCCCTCGGACCTCTTCGATCAAGGCAGTTCCCAATCCATGTCCTTGATATTCAGGGAGTACTCCGACTCTCTGGAGATACCATTGTGTGCGCGTTATGTCCTTGCCATATGCGGTTTCCTTGAAAGTCTCCATTTTTGGTATAATCTATCAGGCAGTTCAGAGTCAACTGAAGTTTCGGCATTCAACATCCATTCCTCACACTTGACCACCATTCTCGGACATTGGATGGAAGAGAATTCATTAAAGGAAGGAGCGCCTTGGTCCGTTGTTCCTCACTGTATCGAATGAAACGATAAGATCGTGACGCGTAGAAGGGGGTTGTAAGTCCTCTGACCTGTCGTAACACTCCCTACCTGGGCCAAACCAGATGGCAACACCTACTACCGTTCCCAAGCTCTCAGCGACAAAAACCTGTCCTGCAAGAAAAC
Organism: Cystodermella granulosa; assembly: GCA_036937035.1. Taxonomy (NCBI): domain Eukaryota; kingdom Fungi; phylum Basidiomycota; class Agaricomycetes; order Agaricales; family Squamanitaceae; genus Cystodermella; species Cystodermella granulosa. Next base: position 8,440 of record JASFDB010000204.1, on the reverse strand, counting down.
CGGCAGTTAGTTGTGATGTATTGAGCGCCGACAGGAGTCTTTCGAAATCCTCTTCTCCAACCGCTGCCCGGAAGGCCTTTTCTGCAATACCATGAACGGGTGACTGATAATTATTTAACGGTATGAGATTTTACCCGTTGCGAAAGCTTTATTGAGGACATCCCTGAATGTGTTGAACTCGGTGTCTGTGTCAAAAAATTCTCAGCCTGGTGACGATGATTCTGAATCAATGAGTGGATTGACCTGTAGGGTCTACGACTTGGCGAATGTTGAAATCTTTCATATTGCGAATCCGAGGAAAGAGGACGGCCCACGCTAATTGCAAGTTTACAAGGGTTTGCTGTTCTCGTGCAACCTTTTGCTTTTTGAATCTCAAGGACAGCAATTCAGGCAGAGCTGGAAAAGAGAATCAGTTCTCCCGCCAAGTAATGGGGTTGATCTTGATGCCAACTAAGAGCGTAGACAACTAGAAAAGGAAACTCCATAAAGCAACAATAGTTGGCCATCGAAAGCGATGGTACAGCCCTTTCCTACACAATAATAGCGTCCATACGGCCATCGATCCGAGTCGGGACTTTGCAGATGAAACGTACGTTACTACATGACGCACAGGGATTACATGATATTATTATGAATGTCGCTCCGTGGGAAAAGAAGAAAAAAGTTCACGGAAACCACGATCATAGACAAGGACTCTGGGGTGCGTCAAATGATGTTTTTTCGAAGGTGCTCATCAGCATCTACAAGGAGGTTTAACACAAGGAAAGATGCAATGTAGACATGATAGGCGTCTGTGAAATTTTGGATGCCGATATTGCCAGCGGATGGTATCTCCTCAAGAGCCGGTATACTATTTTTGCCAGCTGTTGGGCAGTTGTACCATATGATGGCTCCGAGTCGTACATTTGACAGGGTGTGGGTGTGAAGCAAGATTTGGAAGACTACTTGCCCTTCAGGCTGTGGGCCATGCCAATCCATCACATTGCATGACATTTACAAGTCCATTCCCCAAAAAATTGATAACTGCCGGCACCTTGCAATGCAGGGCTCCTCTTAAAAAATAGATCACTGGAAAATGCATTGAAGCGTTGCTTGGCGTCGTCAACCTTCGGTGTGGCAGGATACTACTCATGGCTACAATCGAGGATATCTCTTTGTATTCACATAGTATAAATACTCAGTATAACAGGCAGTTACAGAAGAATAACAGCATAAATTAACAATTAAAGTAAGCCTTCATTCTTTAACACCCTAGACCGTGCTGGCTATCTCACTCTCGGATGACTGCCGTCTTCCATGCGAGCCAGTTACGACTTTGCCCTCAGCTGCTTTAAATTCTGAGGACACGGATTTGTTCATCGTTTTAGCCCCCGAGTCGAGTGTTCCTTTTTCAATCGCTGAACCGCTGGCAGCTCTGAATCTTGATATGTGACTGCCACTAGTAACGGTGTTTTCAGAAATTGTGCGATTCCCAGGTACTTTGTCATAATGGACTAAAACAATGATAAGCGTTGGCAATATCCCCTGAAGGCGAATGAGAAAATGATTAGTAATTATAACGACTCAAAAAGAAGGGGTATACTGATACGCACGATAAGTGGAACTTCCAAATTTAGGACTATACTGAGACCATCGCTTCCAACATGGTTGAGTATAAGACTTATCAGCTACATGACGAGTTTGAGATGCGTGTTGGAAGATGAATAGTATAAGAGGACCTGGATGGCAGCGTACAAGGCACCAGACTCGACGATTAACATAACCGCTCCCATATAGTCCTTGCCACCAGAGACTTGGGCACGGGTGCTCTGGAGCTGAGAACGGATGTAACTGGTAATAGATGATGTACAGGTGTCAGAAGGTACTTAAAAATTATTTTGTTGTCACATACAGCACTCGACCGGCGATGAGCGACATGCAGATCGTTGTATTGGCTACGATCAGAGCGGAGGATACCGTATCAAAGTCACCCTTAACGCCTGCCGGAATACCAAGCTCTGCAGTAAGCTTGAAGGCAAAACCTAGAAACTCAGATGAAAAGGTGAGTACCGAGTATTTTTCACTTCAATGTTGGTACTATATATTAACTGACCTACGGCAATGATCATTATAGCAAATGGTCCAGCAGCAACCCAGTATTTGCGGCCCCAAACAAGCCAGACTCTATTTCATATTGCATTAGATAGTACATGATGATGATGATAGATGCTTACTCACCGCCAAATCAATACCAAGTCCCCTGTCATGAACTTTCGGGAATGAATAGATACTATGTAACGAGCGTAATTGCGGATGTACCTGTATTGTAACCAAAGCGGTCTGCGCTTGGGCATTCGCAATTGCTTGCTTAAGGTCGGTCACAGTATATTGTTGAATTAGAAGGCCAACATGAACAACAGAGAGGAGGAACATGAAGAGGGACGCGCTGAGAAAAAATTTGTGCACCAAAGGCTTCGACCGGCCGTGCCTGTGGACGAGCTCAAGTGAGTATTTCTTGACAAACTCCAAGTTATTGCGTACACCAAAATCCAGAGCACGAGAACTGCTAGAACAGCGTATACTCCTAATGAGATAGTATCGTGTAAGTTCGACGTTTTGAATTATACTATTCACTGACCAACAAGAAATGATTCAGCTAAGACCGAACCATAAGACAAAAGCAGTTTACTGGGCATTATTCCGATAATTAGAACCAAGTTTAAGTTTACTGGGTGGAGTAAGTGTTCTGTTCGGAGTGCTTTATGTAGCGCTCGATCCTCCTAATAATAATAAACCAGTCACAGAAGCCAGCGTCTTCAAGTTGATACTTCTTGCAAAGCAGTTTGATACAGACAAGATGAAACATGATCTAAATTATCAAGCAAGGTCAAGAAAGCTCATTTACCTCTCATGTCTTTGAGTAGCACTCACGCCGATGTCTTTTTTTTGCTTATTTAGTACATGACTGTAGATAAACGTCGTGATCACCACTTACAAGGGACAGCCTTTCATCAAAAGTTCTTTTGCCCACAGGTTTTGACTGCGCCGTAATGGTTGATAGTTTCATTGTGATAGCTGACGACCATGAGCGGGCTCAGTGCCTTTGGATAGACTGCGGATGACTCCATTGCCAATCTAGTAGTAATTTTGCACACGGTGGCACGATGATGAGAAGGCAATGAACTCAATGCACACGACCGATGATTACGGGCCGGTGGTGTTGCATCAACTCACGTCAAAGCCAAACACTTAACGACATTCACATATGGAGCCATTTACTATATATCGGGTCAACTTGAAAGCAACGCATATGCCTCGACCAGAGGAGATAGCCAGGAAAACAACAACAACTTGAAGATAAATTGTAAGTTAAAAAGAGAGCTATAATGAAAACATATATTTGCTATATGCTATTTATGTACTTACCATATTTGAGCGAATGAGCAATTGAATACTACATATACAGATGTGAAAATTAGGCATGGTTTAAAATCAGCATATGATGCTTTCACTACTATGATCTTGCTGTGATATTTTAAGACAAAATGGAATGTATGTGCAATGTGAAATATTGCCCAATACGTGTTCTTTTTCCATCCTTTATCTCGTTTCTGACTTCTTCCACGGTTTCCAGGTGTCAGTGCCTTGATTCATGATATCTCAATGCTATTATCAGAATTCTACATCACAGCAAGCGGGGATCACTTGCGTCCACAGAACTAAATTAGGAATCTGCTCCACATGATATCGCGATCGTGCCGAAGACATTGCGGGCTTTGAATCAATGCATTCTCGTTCAATTCAAGTTACCGCTCGTTACGTGTTGACCAGCCTGGGTGCCCGGTGCCCCATATACTTCATTGGTTGATATTTGATAATACGAACCGAGCACTTCTCTTGGGCTCTATATATAATCTTTAGGTGGTTCTCACGTTAGCTGGTGACACCTGATTATACAGATCATTTTTGGACAATCGACTACGATTGGATGTAATCGTAATGGAATGTCGATTATGAGGCTTAGTTTCCCGCCTCTGCCTTAGGTTATCCCTTAAATCCTGATCACGATTGCAAAAAGCACGTATGGTGACGTTTTACCAGAAGTGACAATGCGGTCGAGAGTAAATAGTGAGTTTTTGTAGACGAAGTCCATCAATGGTACATACAACTCGGACTATAAAATGACAAACAAAATTTAGTGAGTTTGGTTGTCCATTTTAAAATTACAAGGTCACTGGTGGGGGCTCGCCAGTAGCAACAAGACTATAAAATATATGAGATATACGTAATTAAGAAAATATTGGAAGGCTCACGCAATGATTTGAGTGAAAAGATAGGAGGAATGAAGGCTGTTGGGTATGCATAAAGGCATATGCTTGAATTGACTTCGCATTAGACGCAGTCCAGAAGTCTGACTCTCACTTCCAGGAGGAAATAAACGCAAGCTCTCCGAGATAGTTCGATACTAACCTCCCGCTTATTTGACTCAAAACAGGTCAACAATGAGGTCTATTGTCGGTTGCAAAACCAATCGAGGACCAGTTCAAGATAATCAAGGTCATCAGTTGAGTTCGCTTGCAATAGTTGATTCGATTGTGTTAGTCTTCATCACAGTTTAGACCGCATGCTTAACATCCCCCGCGTTACAGCTTCCCATCAACCGATGCGTAGTAAGTATTCGGATGTCGAGAAATGGTTCTCCAACTTTTCTGCTTAAAATCTGAGATTCTACTCAGCCGAATCACTTTCAACACCCTGAGTAGGCTGTACTGGAATCCTCTCTGAAGATATAAAAGCGATTAAAAGCCTCGTTCCCCAGACTCGTAACTGGTGTGTATGTGATTGCTGTCTCGATATTCCTTTCATGCTTCACTGCGTCCAATGGCTTTTTCCTGTATACCCTGGTCACGATGACCCCTCTATTCAATGTTTTTTCACCAAACAAAGTTTCCAGCTTCCTATCCCTCACCTGAGCGAGGGAGACCGAGAGAGAACGCGATCTGGAACGAGCCTAGGGCCCTAATACGCCCTCTGAGGAGATGTTTGGGATGATATCGAGGGGTTGGTAAAGACTTTTGGACGAAGGAGCGTGCACAGAATGGGCAGTTGAGCCTTGGATCTAAAAGGATATATAGTGAGAAGTCCATATACATCATCACGTACTCACAGAGGTTAAGTCTGCACCGCATCCTTTTCCTCGTTATCTAGACTTGTCGTTTCTAATAAAAACTTGACCGCCCTCAACAATTGCTAGGTAAAGAGCTTGTCCATGAAACTTTCTAGACGTTTCATCAGCCACGAATAAAAAGACATTATGTGCAACGTACTCGCGCCTCTCCATTCTCCCCAAACATCTCTTTCTCTAGGTATCGTTCATCCACGGACTAGCGTTTGTGTCCCCGGAGATATATTCGTCGACATACTCATGGCTCAAAGCCCACTACATCATGATCTCCCCGGTCTTTCCATCTCCACCAAGATTTGAAAGTATTTGCGGAAGTTCGACGTAGTATTACTGCGTGGTGTCAGCAGTATTGGCTTCAACAGCGTGTGTAAGGGTGAGTGCATGGTTCTGTGGACGGCAAAGGGGCGCGTTTCATCGATGGCAAGAGATGAATGGATAATTTGACGCTATTCCCGAGAACTGGACATTAAAGTGAGTAAAAGAAGAGAAACTCTGCCCGTGTCTATACATTGAAAGACTGTATCGACAGTAGTATCTTTCCATGTCATTCTTCGACTCGGAAACTTTCTGTGGCGATGAGGTATCCTACGGTATGCTTTACTAGCGCTTTGTTGCAAGGAAGGGAGTGCGTGACCCATCGCCCTCCACTGCTATTCTCTCTGAGCTTCGTATGCCTGCACCTGGATATGCATGTTTGAGACGTGGGATTTTCTGGACCACATAGCCGGCATGTGCGAGTCCGTTCTATTAATACTAACTTCTGTAAGGGATTGATATTTTCCCATGGACAAAAATTGCTGGCACAGGCTTTAATTGCTTGTAACTTGCATTTCTGCATCCTGGCTTGCGAGGCGGGGCTCCCCTCCCATATTAGAATGCTAGCGCTGCTTGTCGTCAACGGCAATAGAACACGATACAAATAGACAACAACAAAACTCCAACTTGATAACGATAACGGCTTTTTGCTTGATTTACTGATTTACGGCAACCCTGGTAAATTACGCCAAATAACCTTACATACTCTTAGGTAAATAAGTGACAACAACTAGGGTTACCTACGAAAATGGTCCATAAAAAAACGAGCATCGTACCCTCGGACTCATAATAACTGAGTACGTAGGTGGATCAAGATACTAGCTGCGGCATCGTAGTGAGGCGACGGACCTCTTTGAGTCTGGCCACCTCTCGCTTGAATCTTTACCTTTAATCTTGCGAGCAGACACTGTTTCTATGCCGTTTTGCTGATAGGGAGCGGAGCCCTTGGAAGGCCATTGGAATGTATCAAGTCCTGGAACCTAATTTAACTATCACACGTGCAAATGGATTGAGAAGCAGGAAGAAATCAATTGATTGCATCCATTACGGTGTCTGATATACTAGAGTATCCCTCCTTGCAACTCACTGTGGCGGAGGGGAAGACGTGAAGAAGTTGATGACGTGCGACACGACTTTGTCAACTGTGGTGACATTGACATGGTCATCAACATGGCTCTGGGACCCAGGTCTGGGAGAGATTGTTATCTGTGCACGTCGATCTCCTAACTTGAACGCTGTTTGTCGTGCTCGTATATTGAAGGCATTGACCTGAAATAAACATTGTTTCTTAGTAATCGATTGCATTCCACTGAGCCTTTTCAAAACTTACCACCTGTTTGTGCAAATCGGTAGTCGGCGGTGAAGAACCAGGTCTGGGCAGCGAGGCCGGGGATGCATGACCAGATCTTCAGGGTAGCTTGTTTTCACTTCAGAACAGAGTCGACTATCTGAGAGCAACGTCCACTCACCATCAGCAGCGTCGAGGCAAAATGAACCGTCGGCGGTCTGTATTGTTGCTGCCCCTGTCCCTTCGGAAATTATCCACTGCTGGGCAGCAGTGCCGTTACAGTCATAACTGGACATCGAGATACCATGTAAGCTCCTCAATTGTGTAAAATTCACAAGGTCATACTCACATATCAACAGGCGTCCCGTTTTTAAATACGGCGCTTTTGACGTCCAGGCATTTGTTTCTGTCCTTAAGTGGATGAATCTCATAGGCGTGCACAGTAGAGAGAGCTGCGACGAGAGCAAAAGCTAAAGCAGACTTCATGTCGTATAGGTTGCGATGTATGTCAGTGAGTAGTTTGTGATCTGAAGAAATGGGCTAGGTCTTTATACTGTACTTGAGCAAAGGAAGGCTCTGTACGATATAGGGATGCGATGCAGAGCGAACGGCATAAGCACAGTCTTCATTACCGCTTAAGGGACATCAGATCTAGCAATAAGGCTGAAGCGTTAGTTATCAATCAACTGTATATATGATGTATATACAGTTATTACCATCATATGTCTGTGCATATATGTATATGAACAAAATCTGATGTACATACTTATCCAGGGCGAAGTTCTAACACCTACATATGAGAGATATACACTGGGCAGTACTAGGACCCCCGACAATACTGCTAAATGATAGATCCAAAACCGGACAGATTTTGGCGAAAAATGGGTTTAGGTCAGATCCATACGGACGGTTTTGGGCCAAAATAGGCCAAAATGTCAGACCCAATGTACGGACAGCAAAGCAAAATTTACATAAGGCCAGATCCTTGGCGGACAAAATAGTCCAGTGGATTTTAGAAAAATTTTGGACTTTATCTTGATCTGTTACAGCTTGGTGTTCGAATTCGTTCGAACCTCGTTCACAATCAATTATATAATATATGAGATTTGTTTTATTCTGTGGTACAAATATTTTATTATTTTTATAACAGTTTAACCCAAAATACAGTGCTGCCGCATCGTTCATATCAATATCTTGAAATTTTTCGATACAATTTTTATATATACTAAGGTAGATGACTTCTACTAGTTCTGTAAAGTGTCAGGGAACGCTTTAAACGCTTTTCTGCGGCTCCCGACGCATTTTTTGGGCCCCTAGAGGCCAGATCCGGGAATCCGGACAGATTTCGATAATTTTGCTTAGGCCTGAGGAAATTCGGACAGAAAAGTCCAAAATCGGTCAAAATCGTGCGGACAAAAATTTTTGAAAATTTTCATTTTGGGATCTATCATTTAGCGGTATTGTCGGGGGTCCTGCAGTACTGCAGTCACATAGTCAGCAATTTCTGGATATCCTAATTATAAATAGCCACGCACATGTGTGAATATTGGATGACTTCCCGTAAGGATTTAGCGAAATCTAGCGTTGCTAGATTTCGAAGACCGAATTTCATTTGGTGTCCCGCTATTATTTGCTAACCCGTAAACTATTTTATCTAAATTCTGCTAAAATAT
>JASFDB010000203.1:0-10078 GCA_036937035.1 Cystodermella granulosa | reverse complement strand
AGACGACATTGATAGCTCTCGTTAAGCTCAGCACTTCGAACCAGTAGAGCAGATGTTTGTAAAGAAACAATTGAAGTAGTTGACGATACGCTGCAAAGCCATCTGCTTCCATTCTGATAGCCTCAGCCAGGTGTCTACCCCACAGACGACACGCGTAGGATAAGGGAGTGGGGATATATTGCTGAATTTGGCCTGCGAGGTCTGCTATCTGAGAATTCGGTATATAGGACGATTCCAGTTTGCAGATGTTGAATCGAAGACCATCATTCATCACCCCTAGACACGCAAAAGACATCCGGGAATGGGATCTCGAGATATTGATGCAAAATTTCCCACTGCGTTTGACGTCGGTGAGGTAGTCTCGAAATGACGTGTGAAGAGGCCTAACCGCTTCATTTTCGGTGTGAACTCCGCTGAGTAACGAGCCCATGTACCTCACCACTGATCGTATGCCATCTGCATTCTCGCTAACAATATCTGCTCGATGCCTCCAAAATGCATCCAACGATGCAATCGACAAAGGCTCCTTGGCGACTAACACTAATCCCATTACCTCGGTGAATAGCCGCATGATATCCTCGTCGTTGGTATCAAAAACCTGTGAAAGTACGGCCCTATATAGACTGTCCAAAGGAGACGCAGAGATTCTGAGTGACGAAAGGAGTTTATCATATCGTGCCAGCGGATTCAATCCGGCCTTGCCATCTCCAATAATCACGTTGCAGGCCACGGACGCCCACTGGAACAATCCCTCCGCCTTATCAGCTAAAATTCGGTAATGGCTCTCATGAAGACCTGGAAGAGAATGGCCTCGTCCATGTATCAGTCGAGCACGAATGTAAACTAGGATGTCATCTTCCGTCGACGTTGCTGAGTCTGCCATGGAGAGGAAGAGGATGTCAGGGTTGTCTTGGAATAGTTCGAGAATATCATTCTCCGCTCGAGAGGTGAAAAAGATCTTCATGTTCGAGGGTAATTGGCTGACATTCTGTATGAAAACGGATAGAAACTTGTCACGCTCTTGGACATCTCCACTTTCGTCCAATGCATCGATCGAAATGAACACTGGTCCTGTAACAGACAGACGAGCAGTCGCTTTGAGAAAGATGTTCTCAAACTGATCCTCAATATCTTGTGTTTTTCGGAGAGATGACCGATTATGAATAATATCACCAAGGGCCGTTTTCACGACTGGGTCGAATTCTGCCAGGTCACGAATAAGGGTCGGTATTAGAAGGTCTGGGGTGCGACTGGCTTGATCTTTGCTGAAGCAAAACGACGAGCCTAGTCGTTGGATATCCTCGAATCTCCGCGCCAGTGTATGTGCAATGGACGACTTCCCAACACCTGCTGCCCCAGTGAGGATACAAATACGCCTCTTGTCATCCATATCCATAGTCCATTCAGTGATTTCATCCAGAATGTCGACTCGAGTGCCAGCAAGGCACTGCTTCCCTCGTTGATACCGAGCACCATCAGCATAGGGCATATCCATCAGGTCCAAGTCTTCAGCTACATGACAATATGATCAGCAGGAAAATCATTAATCAACAATTCAACTGACCGAGCTCGCTCAAACCCTTCATTATACCAAAAGTTACTATCTCCGTCTGAAGAACAGCATGTCTGTTAAACGCGTCCAGAATTTCAGCGAACTTGGCTTTGTATTCGGAAATCGCATCATCTGCAGTTATCGATATTGTATGCTTTCCGGCCCTCTTGACTGAAATCATGTCAATCAGGAATAGAGATTGATTCTTGATGACATACTGAAGCTTGAATCCTTGGAATAGGACGATATGAAGTAGGCGCAATCTATGGTCTGCCGTGCAAGACGTTCAAGAATCTTTTTCTGCGAAAGAACCTCCCCGACGCGTTTCGCTTCCACCATGAATGCATAGGCCTCATTCATAGCATCCAACAAACCTGTGACATTTCGGTCTCGTTCCAATTGCGAAGCGCAAACCTAATGTGCTGTCAGTCATCTGATCCGAATTCGTAAGTGGCATCCCGTACTTTGTAAGCAAAAGACAGAACAGACCACGCCATCTTTGCATACGGATGCACCTGAGATAGTATATAGCATCAGCGATTCCATAATGAGACACATGTCAAGAGTCGTACCTCTGCGACCTTGTCAACTAAATCAACAAATACCTTCACACGACTGAGAAACGGCTCCCATGCATCAACCATCTGCTTCGCTTTATCTACTGCGCCACTCGCAGTAGTGATCGAGTTAATCACTCTATCTAATGGCGCAGTATGCTCCAAGTTCCGAATATCCTCATTGGCCCGACGAATGGTAACTTCGGTGGGTTCATCGTCATCGATGTCGAGCTGAGATTCAATAGCAAATGTAATTTGTATATTTCCCTCTGAACCGTGTTTGCTGCTATCAGAAAGGGGTCGAGTGATAAAGGATTCTAAGAATGACATAAATCACGATAATGTCAATGTCAAAAAAAAAATTCAATCAGACATACCATGCTGATCTGTGTTTCCAGCTGACGCCACAAGATCTTCCAGCTTTCCTTGAAATTCTCCTATGCATTCGAATCCTAGTGTGTGTTTGGCATGCAGCTGAACTTTCACGATTGACAATTTGCGAACACGACTTCTCTACTGTCAAAAAGTTATAGAAGCGCTTATTATTGAAGGGAACGTACAAGAATAGAGATTCACCCCATTCTAAACAACCATTATTTTGTCGTAAACTTGTTTCTTTTACTTCGTTATTGATGGTTATGGAGATGTTGTACTCTCTCGGCTTTCCTAAAAACCCTTTGGAATGCGATACTGGAATCCCTGTGACGATTCAAAGTTATGAAAGTAGTTCAGTAGCAAGTAGGACCTTACCAGTTACTGTCTTCACCTCGATTCGGATCGTACATTCATCGGTACTAGCAGTGGTATAAGTAACGATCAATGGATTTAAGTATGTTGAGAGTCTCAATGAAGCTCACCGATTGAAAACTTCCAAGTTCATCCTCAGAGTATTTAGCAGGAACAGCGTGTTTCGGTGGAATACTAGGTGAGCGATCCTGTTAGGGTTCTGAATAAGATTATGTGAAGGACAGTGAAGGATTCATTGATGCACGTTATGTGGCATTTAGACGTTCTTCGAGAGATGGCGTGGGGAAGGCTTCATGGGAATGTAATGAGCTTTTGCACTTGTTGATTGCTGGTGTCCAATAACCACTCAATATCACGTTGTCTGGCATATCTCGTCGGTCGTAGGCGCTAATTCAACGATCTTCAACTTTTCTTCATGTGGTCAGTCACTGGCAAATGCGGCCGCATTCAAAACAATTTTTGTATTGATGGCTATGTAGATAATTCCGAATGAATGCTACGTGAGAATTTGCAAGTTGAAGTTCACGATCAATGGATTCGGACGCCAACTCCTTCAAACTACTACTCTACTATCTGTACAAGCTGCCTAAATACTCGCTATTAACAATGCAATACCTCGTTCTACCGGTACCCCTCATCTTATCTGTTTAGCAGAGAGATGCGTTCGACACGCCTTCGAGCCCAGCCAACCCAATCTACAATCGAAACCCACACACGTCTAGCGTCAACTTTTCTCATTGATGAAGCTGATGCTGTACCGCGCGAATATTAGGGAACGACCCACCAAGCACTGACGATGTTAAGCAACAGATGTTGGTTAGTCTGTTCGAAAATTTGCTTTTCTTCTGCTGAATCACCTGCACTTTAGAGCGATGCACTTTCAAATACGTTGAATGGGCGAAATGGGTTTGGCTAACATTGTGACCGTTCACCACGCAATGTACAGTAAACGATGTCAAATGACAGATAAGGTACATAGTAAGAATGAGGAACTCTTTGACGAGCTCATAAACGGGATACCGACCATATTGAAGGACGAGTTTCCGATAAATCATGCAATCAGACAACAGAAATCGTTGTAACGGCGTTTGCTCATGATCTTTCAAATACGTATCCTTTACCTCTCAGACTCACCGGGACTTTGAACTTGCTTGAGAACTTCACGTACCTTCATAATCGGGATCATAGGCACGATATTTTGCATTTCTCTTTTCATACCTGACTTCTTTTTTCTAGGTCCGACTATATACACTTATAATACAGACACTTCTGCAGTGGAATTTGCACTATTCGAATGAACGAGATCTATTAACGATTGGACCTTGCTCTCTTCAAGATGGCGAGAATCTGTCTACATCTATTGTAAACACGCGTGTGTAAAGCAGGCTCAGAAGAAAGATACCGCGGTAGTACCCTCATATTTTACCGCAGTTCATGATCAGAACACGCAGGCGCTTTTCAATGAACATCATACATACCAATACCAAGTAAAGATTTTCTCACAGTTCCGCAGGACAAATAGAATGATCGTTTTCTAGGGATCATCTTCAAGGAAGAAAATGCCGTTATCAGTCAACCTCTACCCATCACAACTAGGTGATCTACGAGCTTGACATTTAAGACAACAAGTGCAAAGACTGGTGAGCACTGTACTGATCGTCGTAACACAAACCAGTTACCAAAATCAATAGAATTTCCCAGCAGTTCTGTTCTGTTGCAAGTCGGCTTTTATGTTCATAATGACGCCGGTTGATCACTAGAAAATCGACAGCCTCAGGCTTTTGTCGTCCCTTGTCATCAAGGTTTGAAGTACAATCAAAGCCGATGATGACCAATTTAACGCTCTTGCGCCTCCGGTCTGACATTTGAACCTCCCTGATTTTCGCCCTTATGATTGATAGAAACATTGCGCTACGACAATTAGGTTTGCGGATGGTCGGGCGTGATGGTCAACTTGAATTTTCTCACACCGACTCACAACTGGACACGTTTTTTTCAGGAACGCAAACTAGAACGGCCGTCATCTCACCCTTCCGCATAGAATAGCTTACGGGGGCATCAAAACTTTGATCTGGGAAAGCACTGTTTTTCATCATGCAGCCGATGTTGAAGAGACTGTTGGATGTGTTTCTGGTGGAGCATACATGAGAAGCAGAGCTATGTATTCACTCGCGAGTCTGTTGTGTTTATCTAAATTGTCGTTATCAACTCACCAACCACTCGCTTGAATAAAGGCAAGTGGAACTCCGGCTTCAGAGACTAGGCTCCAGATTATCAACACCAGTCACAGCAGGCCGCATATATTACTTACCGCCGACCAAGACGTTGCCAAGAGCCTGTACAGCTGTGGGTAGGAGAGGACTTACGATTGAGCCATAACCGAGATCATCGACTTGAGTGGAAGTGAAAGTATGGGCCTGGATATGGATGTTGTTATTACAAGGTAATTGGACAGCTGACTATCACTGACCTGCTGGCCAACGTCGCGGAATATATGTTGCAGTGTTGCAGTCGATTCCATCACCGCCGGTGCGCGCCACAAAGGCGGTCGCAGAAGCAACGAGCGAAGAAGAGGAAGAAGAGAGTAGACACGAGGGAACATTGTGAAGATTCTAAATGCTTTGAATAGCTTTTCAGGCTGAGGTATGTTGGATTCTTTGCCGTGCTTTTTTGCCATTCTCAAAGCCAAATTTGAATCATTGTGTTTGTCTGTCCTCATACAAGTGCCTCCACGTTCCCAGGTGATACACAGGAAGTTCATTCTTGTTTTCACGGATCATTGTTGAGTTCCAAATATCAGAACTGAATCTGTTTATTTGTCTGATCTTCCAACCGATGCCTTGTGAACTCATTGAAGAGTACAATAGAATATGTAGCTCCTGAAACATTGGAGTGCCCTAAACTTTTCAGAATATTTCTTGAGTCAAAAGGGAATGATCAGGGTGGTGGGAAGTATTTCGCACGTCGGTCCTTATTGGGTAACCTGGCCCATTTTTAGTCGAAGAACTCAATTGATAAAATAAACAGGTCTGCTACGATATTCCCCGCATTGGCAGTGTCACATTAATGCGACCCATGACCATCAGCAAGGGTCGACAGACATACGTTCGCCGTCAACTTAATTCTATGGCGGAACGGAAAACTGTCAAATACCAGGGTACCGGTTTGGTTAACCAATATCATGCCCTAGTCATATCAAAAATCAAACCTGCATCCTTCATTCATGGCCTGAATAGATATGGCATGTTTTTTTTCTCTCAATGTGTACATATTTACTATATGTAGGCTACCGTCTGACTAAATCCTATTATAGCATTTGGGGCAGTTGCAGGTTCTCTCAAAACGAAATGGACAGCATGAAACGGATTTTGAGGGATCAGAGACCACCCAGTGCTATGGTATGAAAGCTTTTCTCCCAGGCTTAGAACATGTAGCCGTTGACAGGCACCTGATGCAACGTCTTCGTCAACGGAGGCAAACACGACCGTGACCATGAAATTCAGCAGCGCCGCGAAGAGCACAGGTAACTCCCATAGTAAAACAACATGAACATATCTCTTGGCATAGCTTACCACCATATGGGCCTCTGAATTCTATGTTAATTCTAAGAGCAGAATCCATCGTGAATATACTGGCGTCGTGACTTGGACCCTTGAAATTCAAGTTGTGTCGTTTTGGTCATCCGAATCATCGCGTTACTCCGACGATGTCCTCTACAATGTAAACTATGAGTCAGTAGATGAATTCCGACTGCACCTTAGTCCTGCTGTAAATTCATCAGTACAGTTACTTTCACACAGCTTAACATATGACAACTTGAAGACCTATCTCTAAGGTAGAGAACTGACATCATTTTCTATATTGCAGTTTACTCTTTCCCTGTGATTGAATCCGAAATACCGGAAGAATAAAGTCCTAGTTCTCTCTTTTTTTTTTGCTCTTTCAGTAATGAGAAACAAAGTTGACCAACTCGGAGATTATATTCAGGAATCACCCTGATCAGTACACACCAGAAACTTTGCGGGCTGAGATGGAAAATATTCTAACAAATAAATTTCTCGAGGTATAAAATGGCAGCAAAGATTCCAACATACCTCAGCCTAAATAGCTAAAGCAAAGCAACTACTAGTACTACTATCTTCACGATGTTCTCTCCGAGTCGTCTCTCTACTGTCTTCTTCTTCCTCTTCTTTGCTCTTCCCCTCATTGCATCCGCTACGGCCATCGAGGCTCGTGGTGGAGGCGGAGGCGATACGTGCAATGCCATGACCAACGGCGAACTCTATTGCTGCGAAATTTATCAAGCGGTCAGTGATACTTAGTTATCAAAATAGCTTCAAGTTACAACACCAGAATCCAGGCGTCTTCTGTCACCTTGGCTGAACTCACCCCGCTCGGCCTTGGTTTACTTCTCAGTGTCGTAAATGCTCTTGGAAGTATATATGTTGGACGTAAGTAATACTCTAACATGGCCTTTTGACAATCACTGAATATCTGTCTACATTTTAGTTGGCTGCACCTCTATCATTGGAGGAAGTGGATGGTCAGCCTTTAGTAACATATCTTCACTCACATAGACTGATGAGCGGATTATAGTGATGGAACAGTCGTGTGCTGCGACAATACCATATTCGGTCTTTGGACCATTGGCTGCGTCGCCCTCTAAATTGTTCTGCCGCCAATAGCGATTGCAGGTACCTCTGGCCAAGGCATTGGTGATTGCGAGCTGGGAACAAATTGTGTCTGACTGTTCTTTTGTGGGTTTGAATATCGAATAGCTTACAATCGTAAATGTGACTGTTAAACGAAATTTCATTGTATGAAAAGGACACTGTGTCCAAAACTCACCACAGCGAAAGCTGTCGTTCACGACCGCCCTGACTCCCAGCGCCATTATACACACAATTTCTTCTACTTGTGATCTTTCAAACACAATTCTGCGCACTTCAAGTTCCTTAACATACACTTGCAATTTGAAGGTTAAACTGTCATCATTGTTCAACGTCTTCGAAGGTCCGTGAAGCCTTTGATTACTTCCTTGGTGTTGTACAACACTTTCCTGTTTGTTCAATAGCATATAGATAAATGTTGCTTCTGAGTACCTTGATACATCAAAGAAAACGCTCGTTCACATATTATTCATTTACGGACCGGTAAGTTGCTAGATGGGCAAGTAGTTTGACACGCGAAGAGCATTTAGGCAATACTCCGTCGAATTGACGGCCCAGAGTTGACATCCGAGTCACCACGATTGAACCCCGACTTATCCCATCTGAGAATCGAATTTTGAGCATAACAATATTTCCATTGTCATGGAAGTGAGCATTGCAAACGAGGCACAACTCACACAGAACATGTCACCCTTTTTCCGATTATACCGAGGTATACCCCACAATGCGAAAGGCAGCATCAGACGTTTTCGGATCCACTCGCATCGTCGGGAGTGCCTTGTCGTCCCAACTAGTGTACATGTTCTGCAAGGGTTTTCAAAATCCCATATGGGTTTGTACCTGTTAGACCATCCAATCACATGATCGTATTAGTCACCAACGTGGACAAAAAGCATCCATGAGTCATTCGGATGCTTTTTGTCACCGGTCTAGCTTTTTCCGCTCTTGGTGCTAATTACTTTCTAGAGCACTCAATCTGCAAGGAACGAGATATTCGGTATACTTGAAGCATTTAACGATGCTGATGAATGTTTCAGAGGCGCACGATATGATAATTTACGTGTGGTTGTTGCTTACCCACTTGGTGCCCACATTGGTTCCAAGGGGTTTAGCGAGATTCGCGCCGCAATAGAGAATGACCAACATCCATTGGCGACGTTGAGACACTTGTCACTACTCGTCTCTATTGTTACTAGTGACTCTACGCATACGGTTCTGTCGTCGCTGAGACACCTTTTGAACGCGAAGAGGGTACGATCGAGGACGATGGTGCTAGGCAAAGCAAGTCTAGGAAAATATCAGCCAAGTGGAGTGTCCTGACTCTTGAGCTTGGAGTTTCGTGATATTGTATATTAGTGGTCTCTACGTGACGGCCATCCTTTCCATGCCTGTCAGAGTGTACTTTTTATATTATTTTGTTCTTTGTTTTATAGGTTTGGGACGGTCAGTCCCGAATCAATAAATCATATCTTGAATGAACCCTAAATTAGCTCTTGGCCGACAGACTTCAAGCTTTCAACACCAAAAAAAAAGCCCATATTTACAATGTACACCGTCATGGATATTCAATAAAGTTTTCCCGGGTCTTACTAGTACTAGTAGTGAAGAATCTCTACTTGTGAAACTCAATCGACTTCCTCAGTGAGATTGACTTGTGTTTTGTGTCAATGAGCCCTATTGAAAAATTCCGTTTTATGTGCTTTTGCCATTTCAGATACTATACGCGAACACCCAGACTGGTAAAACACGAGCGATTAGAAAGGACGATATGGGAAGTACTATTTTTTGAACTCTTATAAGCTTAGGGAAAAGAAAACTTACGCTATTCCCTAGCGAGTGAACCTTAGATTTCTGCCATTAGACACTACATTTTATCCCTAAAACGAATTGTATTCCCAATACACGCGGTCATGAATTGATCAATCTCTATGTGATGGGGATTACATACGATGGAGTGCGCGATTCATTTGTTCTTGTTTGTTGACGCTGTTCTTGGGCGAAAACACCTTTCCGAGTCCCTATATCCAAATCCAATCTTCCCCAATCTTCCCCCGCGCTCCTTTCATGGTACAGAACCAGCTCTTTCACAAGGACTTGGCCTTCGTACCGAGACCACCGCCATAGCCTCCGGCTAGTGTTCTTTACCACACGTTGAAACACAGCTCTGTGCACCGCTCCATACCGCAATGGGCTGACCGGTTACAAGTGCTTTTGCGCTCTGCATGACGCCAATCTGGTTACCCTCTGGTGGGCTCACAATAAGAGTCAGACAACCGCAGTGAGACGTCATCCATGTACACACATGCTTCCCGAGCTTTTCCATAGCGAGATCTGGTTTTGACTGCTGCTGCTGCGACGATATTAATTGAACTGAAAAATATTGGGGCTGTTACTACAGGCTTGAATGCTAACCGTACATATCTGGAAATTTCGCTTTAGCACTCCCTGGGCTGTGTTGAAGTGTTCAATTTATTATGGGGTCTATCCTGTTCCCTCGGCTCATTCGGTGCTCCATACCTACATGATGTCTCACTAATTTGGGCTAGTGGCTT
>JASFDB010000202.1:0-10079 GCA_036937035.1 Cystodermella granulosa | reverse complement strand
TATTAGATATACAGAGCGCATTTCTACCGTCGCTGCAATAGAGCATCCTATCTCTCTATACCAACCACCACCATGGGCAACACCATTTCATCCAGAATACCAACACCAACCAACTCAGACTTCGATGTTAGAAGCGATGAGAAGCATAACTTGGAGCCTGAGGCTCTTTCTACTTCGCTTGCCAAGCTTCACGTAGATTCTCCTCTCTCGACCGATGGATCACTCACTCTGACCAACGTTGCCTCTTGGGAGGCAGATGCTTCCCAAGACCCAAAGCTGACGCTGGCCAGGACCATTCTGTCTCATTCAAACATCCGTGAAGCACTCGTGTCACGTTCAGCAAGAATAGCAGACCAACATATCTTCAACAATGTTATTGACTTCAAGACTGGCCCTGTCACCAGTCAACAAAGTAGTGGTCGCTGCTGGTTGTTTGCTACGACCAATGTCATCCGTTATGCAGTCATGAAGAAACTCAAGTTAAAAGAATTCCAACTTTCTCAAGTAGGCATTCATATCCTACGCATTATTAACGCTACATACTAATCATTTCTATCTTAGTCCTACTTGTTCTTCTGGGACAAGCTCAACAAGTCGAACTACTATCTTGAACTCATGATCCAACATACTGACTTGCCCGTGGATGACCGCCTCATCGAATTCCTTTCCGAGGGCCTTATCAGCGATGGTGGTCAATGGGACATGTCCGTCAATCTTATGGAAAACTACGGACTGGTGCCACAAGTGGTCTACCCAGAATCTACACACTCCTCTCTTTCCGGTCCGCTTAATGCTCTCTTGATGTCCAAGCTACGCGAAGACGCGCTGATTCTCCGCAAACTCGCTGCATCCCTGCGTAAGGCGCATGTGATGGAGACCACTGTCTTGGCCTCCCTCCGCTCTAAAAAGGAGGAGCTGATGAGGGAGGTTTACAATGTAATGACTGCTACGCTCGGTGTCCCTCCTAACCCGAATAAGTCGTTCGTTTGGGAGTACCTTGACGAAGATGGAAAAGCAGGGCGCTGGGAAGGGTCTCCCAAGGAGTATTACGAACATTTTGCTACAAAGCCGTATTCTGTGAGTTCTCATGTTACTGATATCTCGTATATATTAAAACCTCCACAACAGCCTTCGGACTCCTTCTCGCTCATCAATGACCCTCGTAACGAATACTCTAAGCTCTACACCGTCGACAAGCTCGGGAACTTATGGGGCGGCAGACCGGTTTTGTGTATGTGACTCGGTTTCGTGGCATTGACATCCACTCTAACATGCATGTCGATAGACGTAAACACCGAGATCGAGAACTTGAAGAACGTCATCGTCAAGGTATCTCGCAGAAATTTATTGATATATACCAGTCTTTACCTTTTGTTTTCTTAGATGATCAAAGCAGGTCAACCTGTCTTCTTCGGTTGCGATGTCGGCCAGTTTTCGGAGAGGAATGCCGGCATTATGGACACCGCCCTGTTTGAATACGAGGTGAGGTTCAGCCTGAAATGAATATTGTCCTTTGACTAATCATGAGTTTTGCTATAAAAGAGCACTTTTGACATCCGACTTGGTCTTACCAAAGCCGAAAGGCTGCAGCTTAAAGAATCTGCAATGACCCACGCCATGGTGATTTCTGGCGTGCACCTCGACGTCGCTGGCAAGCCAGTCAGATATAAAGTTGAGAACTCATGGGGTGATGCTGTTGGCAAGGACGGTTATTTTGTCATGACCGACGCGTGGTTCGATCAGTACGTGTTCTACATACACTTGAAAAACCAATATTTGGACTGACGGTCTTGTGTTGACCCGTAGATTTGTATATCAGGTTGTGGTTCCAAAGGGGCTGGCGCCCAAGGCCCTTGTTCAGGTATACGAATCTGGGAAAATGACAGTTTTGCCTGCATGGGATCCCATGGTACGTTAATGGTAAAAAAATATATCAGTTCTATCTTCTAACGTCCAATCACAGGGGAGCCTGGCCTGATCTTATCGTTTTTATCAAGACGACAGTTCTCCGGTGGTCGCGGCACAGTGCCTCGGTAGTGCCTAGTGATGGTACCTGACAGTCCACAGGGCAGTGAACAAAGGACGATATATTAATGTACGCTGCCGCACTGTTAGTTGTTCAAAGTACATGCTTGTAGAGGGATAATTTGTATACATAACACCAACAATTTAAATACGTTTCTAAGTATTGCTGTCGGACTTTTTGAGTTGAATACAATCGCCCTGGTTGCAATCAGACGGCTCTGGAAGACGGTCACACTCGGCCTTGATGGATACAAAACAGATATTTGTCCTCTTTGCCCTTCCTTTCACTATACCTTTTCAAATTCTTGAGTCTTACCAATGCCCAATAGAAGGGAAAATCGAGATGGATTCTCATTCTTCGCGATGATTGCAGGGGTCATGACAGTCCTCAAACTGAAGGAGAAATGGGATGACTGTGAGTATACAGCACTGTTGAAGTTGCTGAAAGCCTGACTGGGCCATAAAACAGACAGAGCCTTGCCCTCAGACGAAGAAGGACGCGTGGCTCTAGCTTCAACGCCTTACAGAGACGATGAAGGCGCTGAAGGAGAAACTGCTACTATCGTCCCGGACACAACTTTGCCTGGCACTCGGAGGACGAGGAAGAAACGCCGCTGCTGTGTTTGCTGTGGTCTAGAGTAAGTCGAGATGTTCAAAAAATTTCGACAAAAGTTGATGACAGTTGCGTAGTTGTACGCTGTTTTGGAAGGCATTTGGCATAGTCCTTGGCTTGACACTCCTTTATAACCTCTACCGATTCCTTCGCTGGTCCTTCACTGTACGTTTAATGTGCGGCTTATTTCCAGCAGACAATTGAATCATCTAATTTTCAAGCCTTCGCCCAATGGTCTCGAAAATATGCCCGTCTTTAGCACTTCCCTTGGCTGCATGACAGCTCCGCTTATCTACAATGGTTCAAAAGTTGACCTCTCCATCGCGATGGGAATACAAGATTATGCCCACGGCTTTTATGTCAGTGGTGGAGCTGTAGGGACAATCGTTATCACCGATGCGCCTCAAGACGCACAAGAGGTCGAATATGAGGTGACGATCCGCTCTGACGATGCATCCTTGCTTGAAGATATAGCTTTCACTCTACCTGAAGCTGGTGAAGATGCTACTAGCGAATTGAGATTGAGTACCCCGCGTGTACCCCTTGGTTCCTCGTCTTGTTTACGCTACGACGTTATCATGCGCATCCCTCCCAAGTTGAAGGAACTACATCTCTTGATCCACGCAATGTCGCACGTTCAGTTCTCTCCAAATGCACCCATCGATCTCGATGTCCTCTATACCACCCTCTACACAAGTCATGAGAACAATATGATCCTCATCAATAAGGATGTTCAAGCTAAGGACCTGAGGCTTGAGGTGTTCCAGGGCTGGATTGTCGGTGATCTTTCTATCGTTCAGGAGACGTCCGTTTTGACTCAGCGCGGAGCTGGCGCAGCCAATGTGCATGTATACCCCGTTGCCTCATCTGATGCGGAAAAGATCGAGCCTGCTGTATTGAGGACCACAACAGGCTCAGGACGAACAGACGTATTCTTCATTACAGAAAAAGCTCACAAGCGGCCAATTCATGCCTACCATACCTCCTCAAGTAATGGAGACGTGTATCTCACTTACAAGCAATCGAATTATGACGGGAATATTGCGGTTGCTTCGAAGTCGTTCAGTGTCTGGGGTGCGAAGTCCATTCCAAAATCACCCACTGATAATGAAGACGAGCCTCAGTGGACTCATTATGTTGGGAGCATCGATGGGGTAGATGAAATGCGCATCTCCTCAAATGGCTGGACAGGGCTCTATTTCTGACGGTCTTACTGGATGCAAACTGAACTTTTTGCTATCTATCTATATATTAGTCTAAAATTGCGTATGTTTTCTGGAGGGCTTGGCTTTTATAATATTCCTTCATTCTGTCTGATCCAAATACTGGACCTTCCACAAAATTGTCAATCAAGATCGTTAACGTTGCAATATGCATCAGGTGGCATCAGTTACTGGTACTGTTACTCAACGGTATCATTATAAACAGCAACGATTCATCGTATAAGCTTCAGATGGAGCATTCTAGAAGTCCATATCCTCGAGTTCAAGTTCGTCCTTACGACGGTGGTTGCCAACTCCAGGAGTCAGCCGTCGTGCGCATTGAGTAACACTCCATAGGTTTGGAACATAATAAAAATCGTGCCTAACAGCTGTGGTTGCAACAAACCATCTAACAAAAGTTGCTTCGCTGGTCAAGCAAATTGTTGTGGAAACAGGCTGCGGGCAATGCGGCTTGGAAAACTCGGACTCAGGCGGTGAGACAATAGAAATTGTTGATTTGCATTACATAATCACAAAAGCTTTTGCTCAAGTCCATGATGGCCACACGGCTGATACACGGTGATATACACACACTTTACCTTAGAATAAGGCTCATGCCAAGCTTTAAGAATGCTGTTATATGAAGCGAGTCCCCATTGCTGTGTCCGCATTCCTTACGTTCTTTTTTTCTCTTTCTCTATCCTTTCATTCTCTGTCTCTCCTTCACGTTTAGCTTCTACCGTTCGTTGTGCGCTTTGGACGCCTCGTACCCATTTACGCTCTAGATTTCATTTTGAAAATGATCTTCTTTCATGGCCATTTTATAATCACCGTTATAATTCTGGTGAACGCGATTGGCATAGTTCACGCGGCACCCTGGCCACTTCACGCAAAGCATGCTACTCACCGTGTCAGGAATATCGGAAAGTCGCTGGTCACGACGTATCATCCAAAGAGGACGTTTAAGGTAACTGTAATTTCTCGTTTGTTTTGAATTACAGCATAGCTGACAGGAAAATATAGACTTATGGACAGCTTGGGGCCGCCAATGCCCTGAATCTCAAATCTTCAGGACCGCAGTCTCTCAGTGACTTTGCTATGAACTTTGCAAGTTCAGAACTCAATGTCGATCCCAAAGATATTGGCTACCGAAGCGGTTATTCAGGTCCCAACCGCCAGCACGCCTATTTGAATCAATTCCATGTAAGACGATCTCTCAAATTTATTGTTGGATGTTTATCAATCACTGGGTTTAGGATGGTGTTCCTATTGCCAACGCAGTCGCGAATATTGGTCTCATGGGAGATAAGGTTGTCTCCTTTGGCTCATCTTTCGTTGACACAACGCAAGGTACGTATATTTGTATTGTTTGCCAGTTGCGTCATTGACTTTAGATTTGCAGTCAAAGCATCTTCCTCGACCCCGACGATCAATTACACGTCAATTCTACCCAACGTCGAAGATGCTCTCGATGGAACATTTAATGGCAAAGAACCCACTCTGGAATATGTTGTTCAGCCTGATGATTCCCTTGAGCTTGCCCATGTCCTTCAGATCGAGAACGAGCAATCTGGTACATGGGTAGAGGCCTTTGTTTCCGCTCATTCCGGAAAGATATTATCTGTGAATGATTTTATCTCTGAAGCTTCTGTAAGAGTTGTCTTTTGTACTCCATTCGTCCCACCACCTAATCCTCTACTTTCAAAGTACACAGTCATTCCTATCAATAAACTTGCCCTTCCAGATGGCTTTGAGACGATTCAAGATCCCCAAGACGTCGATGTTTCTCCTTTGGGATGGCACAACACCGTGGATATAAACCGTACAACAACATCGTAGGTATCCCTTTATTGTTAGTACCTCTGGGCCCTAATTCCTTTTTACAGCGGAAACAATGTCGTCGCTGTCAAAGGGCAAGTCCCTTCAAGTGAAACCTCCTCGAGTCTAAATTTCAATACGGCGTATAACGATACTATCTCACCGACGAGCACGGATAATGTTGAAGCAGCAATAACCAACGCCTTCTATATCGCAAATACTGTGCATGACGTCGCCTATCGCTATGGATTCACTGAGCAATCCTTCAACTTCCAATTTGATAATTTTGATAAGGGAGGGGCTGGTGAAGACCCTGTATTTGTTTCGGTGCAGGATGCGTCGGGAACTAATAATGCAAATTTTGCTTCACCTCCTGAGTAAGTTACAGACTTATCACTCTTTTTTGATATTACACATACAAATATCCGCTGTAGCGGCCAAGCGGGTGTCCTCCGAATCTTCCTCTTCACGTCTACAGATGTGCGTCCATCTTTCTCGTTTGACTTCACCTACTAATTCACTCGACTTCAGCCTAGCCGTGATGGCGCCCTAGAAAATGACCTTGTTATCCACGAAATGACACACGGTATCACTAATCGCCTGACAGGGGGCGGCACCGGGCGTTGCTTGCAGTCTACTGAATCGGCAGGCCTTGGTGAAGGATGGAGCGATGCAATGGCAGATTGGATGGCACAGACCTCCGAGGACACAAAGGACTTCGTGATGGGTCAGTATATTTTGGGCTCGGACATCCCGGGAACGGGGAAGGGCATAAGACGGTTTCCATATTCGACTGATCCGTATGTATTCTTTGATGTGTAGAAGATAAGGTCAGAGTTTTAATGTTTGTGTTTCAGGACCGTTAACCCGTTGAGGTATTCGGATCTTCAGACCAAGAATGAGGTGCATGGTATGTTATATATTTGATCATCGATTCTGGACTAAATGCTCCTGCTGTTTAGATATCGGAGAAGTATGGGCCAACATGATGCACAACGTCTACGCCGCTCTTGTACAAGAAAGGGGTTTTGCTCCTGACGCACGAACAAATTCTGACGGCCCGGAGGGGAATATTGTATTCCTGCGCCTCTTCATGGACTCTCTCGCACTACAGCCGTGTAATCCTACTTGTCAGTCATCATCTTTACGTTTTCCTCAGTCGTCTTTGACCGATTATCCGCTGTGCAGTTGTCTCCGCTAGAGATGCTTGGATTCAAGCTGATATCAACAGGTTCAATGGAGCCAATCAGTGTACCCTGTTCAACGCGTTTGCGAGCCGCGGACTCGGTGTGAATGCAGGTCCGGATTTCCAGGATGATACTAGCGTACCTGCAGGCTGTTAGATGACTTTGGTACCTTGCAGACTAGTGGAAGAATCGGAAGGTGACTGTAACCATTCAGTGTTTTGGACTACCTTTTATGATCAACATTTATTTATTTATTTCAATTTCCTGGGATACATAGATGGATATTTCATGTTTATGACACAAATGGACTAACGCTGACAATCTATACCGACGCCATTTTCAATAATGTATTTTTATGTGTCAGTGGTATATTATAGCTTTAATATTTTCACTAGTGTATTTCTGTAGGAATATTGCTATGGACGCTCTTTATGCATTCGTGGCTTACACCAAATTTCATCCAACAATGGTCTGATCTGTCTTGAAAACCTATCTAGTTTACACTGCTAGTACAATTACAACAGAAACCATCCGCAATAGTTTCGCCGGCGTCGCAACCAAACACTTTGGTTGCATGTTCACATATACAGGTAGTCATAAAATGACCCTCGCACTCCTCCCTTGGTAACATTCGCCTGCCGCTTCCCTGCACGACGTCTGGACGCACGCGTCCGTGGCGATCGCGCAGGGGAACGTGAAGGTGAGGAAGTCGAGCGTAAAGCATTTCCAGCCCATGCACGGCGACGAGGGGGAGTGGGTACTCCGGTGCCAGTTCGGATAATGGATTGCAAAGAGGCGGTATTATTCTGAGTTGATATATCCGAAGTGAGTGAAGCTTCAAGTTCAAGGTCTTGAGAAGGGCGTAAAGGGGACTTGGGAGGTAGATGTGGACTTAAGGTCAACGATGCGAGCTGGGCCTCAACTTCTAGCTCGTTTCCTGATTCATCTGCTTCTCCACTTAGAATAGACCAAGAGTCATCCATGTCATGATCGAGCCCCACTGGTCGGGCAGCAACGTGTGGAGAAGGAGGAGCAGAGTACTCATTTATGGCTGAAAGCTGGTGAGTGGATTGTGTTAGAGGTCCTGTATCGTGCTCGACATCGCTATCTGCTAACTCGCGGTCTGAGACAAACTCTGAGTCGATATCTGTACTGTTATAATCTAAATCGGTGATTGGAGGTGTTTCAAGAGACGATACGGCGCGACGGTCTGGTCGAGTAACGTTGGGTCGCAAGAGATAAGTCAAGCGCAACGGAGAACCTTTGCCTTGAAGTACAATGAATTTAGCAATTTCAGATCAAAGAGAGTAGATTACACTTACTAAAGCTAACAATATCGTGATAACGGGCACAGCAGTGTACGACATATCGAGCAAAGGGGTCGTCGGGTATCCGCCAAACTAATTGCAAGGGTGTACGAGATATTTCGACAATGGTGCCAGTAGTACCAACGGGAGTTCCTTGGTCGTCGTCGGCAACTTGCGACTGAACGTTATCTGGCATGAGGACCGTTCCGCCATTCCTGACCCAATCAACCATTTCATTCTCTACTTCGCGTACAAGTGCCTCGGCGCGCCCTCCTGCTCGACGGAGATCGCGGCGCATGCCTTTGAGACTAAGAGAGAATCTCCCGGCATTAGCAGAGGCAGGATCAGTCAACGGCACAGATGTGGGAGGTATCTTTGCTGTTCTGGGTAAATAAGCGGGGAGAGGTTCCGGGAAAGTAGGGACCGGGGCGGGGCATGGAAGGACATAGTCCCGCTTTGTGGCTGGGGTAATGTGAGGGTTACCAGCAAAGCAAGCTGTAGATCGGCAAGTTAGGGAAGCCATCGAGAGGGAAATATGTACACAGACCGTTGTCTTTGCGTCTTATCCACCGCTTCCCTTCGTGCTGTTCTGTCCGAACTGGCTTCTGAAGAGGCGTAGTTGCTTGCAAATGAGCATAGCGGGTGGTAATCCCTGGGTTTCGTAGAATTGCAGGGAAAGATAGGACAGGTACTGCAGTAGTATCAGCCATCCTGCCGTGCTAAGTACCAGTCTACTGTGACTCTCAGGCTGATAATGAGTAGCTTAATAAAGCACATGGTCACGTGTAAAAACATAAGGTATTCTAAATATAGTCTAGTCGACTACTTGTGAGTCACTACGAGCAACCCGGATGACTTGGGAGGCGCAAGTAACTTACCTTTTTACTGTTAGATTAACCTTCTTAACTTTTAGTTCTGTTCCGCATAGACCGGTGTACATCTCTTTCCGGTCAATATGTACGTGATACTACATCCATCAACTCTTGTCGCAGGCCGCTGTATGACTCTCCCTCACTGGCAGCTTCTTTTTCACACCTCCGCCTTTTAATTTCGTCTGTGACTCAGAAAATGTTCTTGGACTTTGCCCTCTTCTGCGTCCAACTCGGATACCAACCGAAAAAAGAAAACGTTGATCTACTCTATCTAATATCGCTTCTCTTCTACAGCTGTTGTTCCCCGCACTTTTCCAGCTTGCGATCGGTGTCCTTTCTTCGTGTGACCACAGAATTCTCTCTATCAGTCTAGGGGGCGCAATTACTGCTGTGGCAGGGGTAAGAAATATCACTTAAAAACTGTTCAATTCCGTGCAATCACTCTAATTTTGATGGCCAGGGACAACAGTTTAACCTCTGATACTAGCACAGAAAAAATGTCAGCGCGTCGTATCATATGCTTCCTCTGGTTCCGCTTCTAGCCGTTCTCGTTAAGCCGGGTCAATCAGAACACATAAGGAATGAGTTTGTATGGCACTCTAACTGCCCATTCATCCCAATCTTTACCAAAGGCCTTCCTCAGCGCTTCATCCTCCTTCGACATACGCGCAAAAAGGCCACTCGTGATGGTCGTCGCCAGCGTTAAAAAAGTCAATGCGGCTGCCTTTCCAGCCACGGTCAACAGCGCGCCGGACTCCCTCGCCCATGAACCCTATTCGAAGAAATTAAAATTAAAAGGACGTTGTCGTTTCTTACATCTTCGATAAAGAGATTGTGGTTACTCACCGTACATGCATTCCAACATATAACACCAGTCACTGTCAGCAAAGTACCCGTGTACCCTGGGTGTCGTACCCACGCGTACGGTCCATCTGTCACCAGCTTATGCTCCTTTCTAATGCTCATCTCAAAAGTGAACAAACGCCCCAGAGCGCGATAGCAGCTCCATCGCAATGCACCACCAAAAATTGTCAGCAGAGTCCCGACAAAAAAAA
>JASFDB010000201.1:0-10087 GCA_036937035.1 Cystodermella granulosa | reverse complement strand
CAACGTAGCGAAACGTGCCACTTCGAAAGCTCTCAGGTGAATGATATATTTGAATATTTCATCACATACCCTCGCCCGTTTCCGACATGACATAGGACATATAAGCGACGGCACCACTGAGGAGCGTAGTGATCAGAGTGCTGAAGAACGATATCCCTGATGAAAACTAGTGAGAATCGAAGAATCATTCTTTAGTCAATCGCGGCTCACAGAGATACTTCTTATGATTACTCTTTGGCTTTATCTGCGTATCCTGTGATCCTACGACTGCAGGAGCCTCATCTGCGCCTTTGAAGGAAGCATCGTTTTTTTCTGGGAGGGTTTCAATCAACGGTTCATTTGTTTCGCTCATGGGTGTACTGTTGCAAAGAGTACTAATAGCGATAAATAGATGGGAGACGAGCGAAAAGGTCAGAAAGAAGAGTAGTTTGATGACGAATTGAATGCACCACAGTCTGAAATACAATCGCCGGCTCCGCCGAACGCGTATGATTATGAGGCCATCTTAGCGCTTATCACTCGAAGATGTAGAGTGCTATAAATATGAAAAAATGGCTTTGAGACTAAAATACATATTTACCTGAGCACATGGGCGTGACTAACCCAATAAACTAAGCCAGTACATGGAGTACGAGTAGGATGGAAACGTTTCAAGTTGCCTTTGCGGCCCTAATGCTGTTCCAGTTTATTGTTTTGGCCTAAGTATGTATTTTCAGTGTTTTTTGAAAGATTTACTGGCATCGTAACCGTCAGTCTGAGCGCTGACGGCGACGAGCACTGATTGATACTGATCATGAGGCTGCACAGGATTGAAAGTTTTCAAGTTATTTATATATGTTTTGTCCGAGTACATTGCAATGTTCCATCATGTTCCATTGTTCTGTGTCCTTCAATCGTGATATTTGCGATGCCAGCTCGGTCAAACTGTGATGATTCGAGTGCAAATATGTTCTCTGCATATATTACGTATTCTGGACTTCCTTTTCTCCCTCACTCTAGATGGGGCCCTCAGGAGGTGAGTAGAATTATATTGATGACAATACCACTTTAAGCAACTTAAGCTTTTCAAAATCTGACTACATTCATTAGGTGAAACTAATCCTGGTACACCGATACCTATAGTTTTCTTTGATGTCCTTCAATCCATCCTTTTAATCATTGCCATCTTAGGACTATTGCCCGCCTTTCATGCTCACTCAATCCATCGCGTGAAAGCGTGGTGTTGTCTCCTCATTTCCTCCATGGTCTATTGCTCATCGTCTGCCCTACAAGCTTGTTGGTCATCAAACTGAATTTCAGCCTGAGCTCGGACTGTGTCTAATTCCAAATCGCCCAGCGTCCGCTTCGCGTCTCTGCGGCGACCTAATCAAAGAACGTCAATGATAGGCTTGTTTTAAAAAGAAATTGGTTTAAAGTCACTGCGTCGAACGGAAGTGGAGGGGGTATGACAGTATGGATTTGGACAGGTGTACTAATCGTCCATAAAGATCGATAACGGGGTGGTCACATTAAATTTTGAAACTGGTTCACATTGTATTACCCAAACGCGACAAGCATGTCATCATCGATATCAACAAATCTAACAAGGTCGGGAGTAATGTATGGAATTTCAGAAAGGAGTGTATGATAATGAGTGTAGCTACTAGTTATATCCGCACATTTGTGATGACATGTAGGTGCCGGTATTGACCAGCCAATACCCGACAGAACTTGGTATAAGTATATGTGCTTCCGACATACAAATGCTATCTATTGCTATGCATGAAACGAGAACATAGAGATGACCGGATGAAAAAACAATGATCAATCTTCTATTACTGCTCTCCTACGGAATAAAACATTTGCATTTGACGCTGGAGATGAAGTCGGGCCGATCCATTCATCGGGAGGTCTGACACCCTCTTCGGGCATTTTTATGTCATAATGAAGCAGTAGATATGCCATCAAACTCCTCATTTCAAGGGATGCTAAAAATCGGCCTGGACTGTAGATGCCCGTCATCAGCATATTTCCAGCGTTGATTTAGGTCCAGACCTACCAAATGTGTCGTCCTCCACCAAAAGTAAGGTACGTAGGAGATGTCCCCGTCAGACGATGCATCCACTGTCCATCGCTCTCTCCTTCGGTTTTTATCTCAAATCCTTTGTCCTCTATGGCTGTTTCTGCATCCTGACATTCCCCTTTCAAGCCTGTACCTTTCGCCTCTTTGTTCATCATCCGTGCAAACCTAAACCCATCAAACTCTTTGGCTGCTTCATAATTCCGGTCGTCTTCGTGTATTGCTGTCACAGCTGTCGCCACAAAATTTCCTCTGGGAACCACGGTTCCATCCGAGAAGGTAAAGTCTTTCAATGTAAGTCGTGGCATCCACATAGCCCCAAGGCCATTGAGCCGGAGGGATTCTTTTACAAAGCTATCAAGATTTACGCAACGAGAAAGAGAAGCTTGCGTCCACGTTCTAGGATCGGAGGGTGAAAGAAATGTAGTGATTTCGGAACGGAGGATGGGAATATAAGACGGATTGGAGGCAAGATAGTACAATGCATGAGTTAAGGCCTGGATCACATAGTCCGTAAGTTGAGATTTGTGTACTAGATTTGTTTATCACCTTTGTAGTAGTATGAAGTGCGACGAAATTCACATTGAGCATTCTCATTGAGAGTGATTCAGCACTGTGATCTTTATCTGTTGACGACGAGTTCATGAGCCATGTAATCATATCGTTTGAAGCCTGAATAATCGATTACAGCCTGAATAAGTTGTTATAAAACTATGAACACGCGCACCTCAATAGTCGAAGAACCCAAACCCTGGCGTTCGCTAATAATCGGTGCCAAAAGGTTATGCATCCTTTCATGATGGCGGAACACACGACGAAAACATCTTCCGGCCACGCTAAAGTAATTATAGCTTAGCTAACACGTTGAAAGCATATACTTGAATACTGACGGTCGAAGAAACCGTGGTACAAGCATCCTAATGATAGCGCCGCCAACAATAACGGAATTACTGAATCCACAGATCAAATCACAGTAGTCCTTGTTCCTACCTGCTGACTTCTTCAAATATGAGGTGTTTTATGTAGAACTATGACATACATAATGGTAAACCAACAAATAAGCGATTACTCATTTGGGCCAGGATCCTTCCTATCTTACGAGACGCTTTTATGGGCTTCCAACCTTCAAAATAAATATTATAGCTTGAGGCAAAGATACAGCTAAACAAGACATACATTTCGAAGCATCTTCGAATAACACGTCAATTTCATGGTGAAAGCTGTAAACCATCTCATCCAGCAGTTCGGGAAGTTTCCTCTCAAGACTCGCATTCAGTGATGAGCGAATGGCTGGGATGTGATATGTTTCATCGCAAAATTGGTCACCAACGGTGTGGCGAAGTTGGAGGAGCTAAGAGTGACCCGTCTTAGGTCTATCAAACTCGTAGCTGATTGTAGCGGAAAAAGAACATACTTCTTCTGCGGCTGCTTCCATTGATAGCACCTCCTCTTGGGCATTAAAATGATCCTTCACATGCTCTTTCGACTTCACCATCACGCACCACTCTCCAAGTTGAGCAAATGTGAACAGTCTATCGCCATACTTTTATCGTGTTAAGGCAAAAAGATAAATATAAGGAGCATGGTTTAACATACCTTGTCGGATGCTTTTTTCACAGCTGCATTGGCACGGAACACATCTACGACTGACGCGAAGTATGACCCCCATACAGAAGAGAATCCCAATGCCGGCAGCTCACGCTGGAAGTAAGATCCTCAGTCAATACGGAAGATATTTAAGTCATGTTCAATGGCTTGGAACTACCTGCTTCGCCTTTCCCCGTTCATACGCAGTCGTTAGAAGGAAAAGTGCGAAAAGGAAGAGAACGACAGAGATATTCCCCATTATCGAACGTACAGCGTTCGCAATGGGCCTTTCTCATTCAACTACGACAAAGATCTATGATGATCATGGGCATATCCGAAACAACTTCTTCTAGTGATGCATCCCACGCACTCGAAGGCGCCTGTTTCATGAAAGTAACCAATCTTCTGGGTGCCTTTGCAACAATCCCACGAACTTTGTACATTATTATTAATCAATATATTAGGCAATATCGCTGAGTTTGCGTTACCTAGTAACACAGCTTTTTTGTCTATGACTGAGTCGCGCTTTTCAAGTATCAGGGGAAGGAAGCACATCATAATGAAATGGCAACCGCGGTATGTGCCATCAGAATCTCCAGAGGCTTTCGGTCGAATAAATTGGACATACAACAGATGGCAATTGACGAGATATCGAACACATCTACGACGGCCGAAGCGTTACTTTCCTCTGACCGCACAACAGGTCCATTGGCCCTGTTCCCATCCAAAGCGTTACTTTTATCAACACTCGGGTTTTGCCAACGGCTAATAATTACTGACACGATCAGTGAAAGATGCCAAACGTGGTAGACCATGATCATTCTTTTTCATAAGTCATCATCATGACCATGCAAATGGGAACCTAAGGGCGCTTACTATCTTTAACCATGAGAAAAACGGTTCAAAACTGATGTTTGGAATCAGCGATGCGAGATTCGGAGCTTTCCTTCTCTCTCCCAAATCTTTCTTCGCCAGGATGCCAGGAAGAGTTTTTTCACGTCGGTGAAGAGCATTACCCTGACCCAAGTATGCCTTAACACCACTTGACAGATGATACCGCTGGGACCAGTTCTCCTAATCCTACTCCGCTCGTTGTCTACAACGTTCTTCAATCAACCGCTTTATTCATCTCCATCTTTGCATTGATACCAGCATTTCTGTCCCGTTCTGTTCATCGTATGAGAACGTGGTTTTGCCTCCTTATTTGCTGTGCGATATACTGCGTGTCATTCCTTCTGCTCATTGGCCATCAGAGTGGACCAGCACCCTCGCTTGCATTGTGTATGATTCAGGCAGGCCTGATCTACGCTGCACCTCCAATGTAAGCAACCACACTCACTTTAACTGTAATTTATATATACCCCCGTCCAGGTTGTCTGCTGCTGGAATGCTCTTTGTGGTTGAGGTAGGAATTTACGCTTCTCTATACTGGCTGGAGGTATTATTCCTGAACCGTGTAGCTGTATCTACGTCTTTCCGCTGTGACATTATCGAGAAAACTGAATCAAAAAATTATCCATGAAGTACGTCTGTCTGACAAGGAAATTCTGTCCCGACTCAAAATTCTATACAGATGATCTGGATCATCCCGGTGATTCATGGGGTAGTGTTCTGGGTAGCATTAATAGTGAGTGTACTTAAACTTTGCAAATCCGATGATCTCAAGGGCATTATTTCCAGCGTGGGCTCTCCGACCTCGACTCTGTTCAGCGTGATGAAAGTGGGATGTTCTGCCATGTGAACGAACGGGTACCGTCTGTGACATGCCTTCATCATCACCAACCACATTCTCATGAACCGCAGTACAATCTTCACAGGAGTTACAGTGGCCATACTTCTGGGATCGATGATCATTTTTGAAAGTCAGTAAAGTATAATATTAAGAAGATATTCGGCTAAATCTTATAGTATACACTGTCGTTCATTTGTTTCGCAAGCGGCTCTATATCCGGGCAGTTCCCCTCCGTGGGCGTGAGTTTCCGCTCCAACTGTTTATTCGGACATCCCTCTATACTTTAATCGGAGGGCTTGGTATCATGTACTTTTGATTTTAATTGTATCGATGATTATTTGTAACTGACTATTCACCAGATTAGTGGATATATTGGTCAATAGTAGCGGTAATTCTATTACGTTAAATCTCCTGGCCGTCAGTGAGTGTATACAATATCTCTATTTATTCATTTCATCATTTCTCCCAGTTCCGTTATCAGTAGCATTGGTGTTTGGGACTCAGATGGTGAGCTTGCGTCAAATCTCCCTCAGATTGAGACTGATCACCTTCCAGGATATTCTTAAAGCCTATATGTTCTGGAACAAGGAAGCCGTTCATTCTACATCTACTACCACTTGATCATTTCTGAGTTCAGAGCACAACAGTGGAGTATCATAAAGAGTTCTTGTGAGCACATGTATTTTGAACTTTGTAGGTCTGTTTAACAGTTGATGAATCATGTTTCGCTTTTCGTACATGTCTGTACAAAAGCAAAAGCAGTATAGACTCGTAACAGCCTGCACAGATCACCTATTGATAATTTCATATCTTCGATTTACCCAGGGCCTCTGTTTCTGCTTTCACTCCTCCGAAGCACTTGGATGAGTCACTACTTGAGTATGGTGGAGGGTTGCTATTTGATCAGAACTGAGAGGATGTCCTCACATTTTAGGTTCAGAACACAAATGCAGTCGAATTCAAGTTATAAATAGCGTCGTGAAGGACTCCAAGTCCTCACCAAGTCCCTTCGCAAACAGTTCCAACAAAATCATTGCCATGTATCATGATATCGATGATGTTGACGCATGCTAAAACTTTCTCGGATGTCTAGTGACCGTTACATGACTGCCCCCGGACCGACCCGGATTAGAAGAACATTTGTTTGGGTGTTGGAGAATTCAAATCTCCACTTGAACATCAAGCTTCGGCAAAGGGTTGACTGGTATTGTCAGCCTGAGAGTTGACTAATCACGTCTCAGTGATGTGGGTGGGTTGACGGTTGTTAAATCTGTTGAACGATTTTCTGATTCTTCCGATCGTTGATCATTCCTGATCCCCAACAGTTCCAGCTGATTCCAAAACACGACTCGTTCTGAGACTTCGTCGACAAGTGGCGCGAGAATGTCACACCTTCTAAACCGTGTGAGTCTCGCTTTCCAACGTTTGCCGCGGGTTGACTTGCAATGCTCTGTCTCTTCGATTACTGTCAACACTTGGAACTATTGCTTCACATGGGAAGGTCTCCTTACATATACTCCGAACAGAAAATTTAAAACTCTCAGACTCTTGGTGCTGGTATTGCGATGCATGATATTTACAGTGTGACTATTTGGTGGGCAGGATGTGGAGCCAATTTACTTATTTAGGTAGGCTCCACTTGATATCGACGAGTCTCAAAACGACTCGTGTTTTGGAATCAGCTGTCAGTTATCCAACAGTATATCATGATACCAATTCATCGATCAAGTTGTGATGACTCCAGTGCACACCTCTCCTTGAAGATGAAATGAAATGGATCATGTATTCTTAACTTCTTTGTTCTCTTTGACTTAGGATGGAACTGTCAAGAGGTGCGTAGAGAGCTAACAATGTTTGGCATCTAACTGCATTCTTAGGTGAAGCTGTCATTGTCTTTGATGTACTTCAATGCGTTGCTCTGCTTATCGCCATTTTGGCGCTTTTGCCTGCCTTTTTCTTTCGCTCGTCCATCCCATGAAATCATGGTTTTGTCTCCTCATTTCCTGCGCGCTTTATTGCATATCATTTTTGGTACTTGTTGGTCATCATACTGAACCTGAACCCTCGTTTAAACTCTGCTCGATCCAAGCTGGGCTGATTTACTCGGCCCCCCCATTGTAAGTGTTTATTTTATGGTTTTCTGTGATTACACTTAGGCTGACTCAGCTTATAGGATGGCCGCTTCCGGATTCCTCTTTATGATTGAGGTGATACTACTGAAAGAGTTTCTCTATCTTCGTTCAATATTAATAACTATAAATGTATTTACGTGTTTCTGCCCTACCTTATCCAAGCAAGTCAATGAAAAGGTCATTTTCAGGGTATGTCTCAGGCTAATAATAATCTGTCAACGGCGAATGTGAATTGAGTTTTATTATTATTAAGATGCTTTGGTTCCTACCTGCTGGCTTAAATGTTCGATGCCGCATTTACTTCTAATTGCTTCCTCCAGCAAGGTTTAGCTGATCTGAAGTCTGTTGAGCGAGATCCATCAAGGATGTTCTGCCATGTGAAATATATCATACCGTTCGCCTTTTTTTCTTCCTCTGTGAGATGTATAACTCGGTCATGCCAGTGACTCATCTCGCCTCAGGACACTATTTACTGGTATTGTTGTGATTCTTTTCATGATGTTCACATTTGTATTCCAGGGTTAGTAACTCGGGATAGGTTCCAATTTAAAGAGACCGAAGATTAACCTGAATTATCAGCTTCTATCGTTGTCTAGTATTTGTTTCGCAAACGAATGACTGTCAAAAACACGATTATCACCAGGCGTGAAATGCCGTTTAGATTCTTTGTTCGCACCTTCTGTTACACAGTAATTGTAGGACTTGTTGTGTGAGTTTTTAATTGATTCTACAGATGTTCTCGAAGAGTGTTTAATTCGAAATTATTTCAAGATCGGTCGTCATCGTGATTAATATTACCGAAAATATGGCTATAAGTATCATCCAACTTGTTGGAATTAAGTAACTCAGTCTATTGCTCTTCATACAACTTATCGTCTAATAACTGCTGGCTAATTCCTTTGTCAGTGGCGTTGGTCGCTGGATTGCAGATGGTAGGCAGAATATACACTGTCGGTTATTAAATAAGTCTGGAAACAATATCTGTACAGGATATTTTGCACTTCTACAGGTTTTGGAAAAGGCAAAGATCCAATAACTTCCCGGGAGCTCTAGCCCGATCCCCAGTTATGTAAAACCTACTAGTGAGTAATCTAGTGTTGGCGATGCCGAAATATTCTTATACGTATTGCTCCGTCTTGTCCAAATGGCACGAAGACGTCATGAATGCGTTGCATTAAATGATTAGTTGCGAAATATGAAGAAACGTTTCCTTGAGATTTGTGTACATATTGTTGAGTGGTAGAAGTGATTATTTTTATTGATTTCAGGGTCTAAAAATTACACGGAACTGGCAATGTGATATCAAAAGGCGGAAAAGAAGATTTCCTGTACTGAGGAGACGGCGATGTGCCCTCCAGTACTGCGAAATTCGGAAACTATGAAAATCGAATGCCCCAAAGAAGAGAATGAAATGGCAGCGAGCGCCGAAAGACTGTATGTAAAACAACCCAAACCTCCCAAAATCCCAATAATTGACATCCGAATCTGAATTGCCCAATAAAAAAATAATTAACGACAGTGGTATTATGCTCTGACTCAAGGAGCTTGGGCTTCTTCATCCAGTTCCTCGATGGTTGCCATTGCCCAAGCCGGTGCCTTCGGAACGGGATTCATAGGAACCATCTCATTGCCACGCTTCTTACTGGCAGCACGTCGAAGCACCAATGCGCCTATGAGCACTGAAACGATCAAAGGATGTTAGCACGCCTCGAAGCGATCCAATATTGAGAACAACCCACTGAAGAGGGGCGCAAAAATGCTGGAAAGCTTCGCGGCGAAGGAGAGGTAGCAACGCTGCTCAACCAGGGATCCGAGGCCTTCACTAACGAGACATCGGCCGAATGTGTTTCCTAGGGCGTCGTAGCCTGAGATATGACGAGCAGTGTTAACGAGTAGCGATGACAGAGGATTAGACACTGATGTGTACAGAATGAAGTCAGTTAGAAAGAATAATTGGGAGGCGAGGCGTTACCTGATAAGTAGCAAGAGAGCAATATTGCGTGTGCATAATGATATTGAACAAGGCCGGTACGAAGCATGTGCTTTTTGAACTTCCTCGGGTTGAGCCTGTGTCGGATATTAGACGGTAGTATGTGATGAAGAAGGTGGAGATGACGACGTACTGTCGGAAGATCAAGAAGTCACCATGGAACAGAAGCAGCGCCCAAGAAGAAAATCGCATAACTAGATGGTGATATGTAGGCTTGTGGATAAGAAGAATTAAAAAAATAATGCTTACACTCTCCGTTATCCGACATCGCGAAAGAAAGACAGGCAACCATGGACGAGAGGAGCGCAGCGAAAGCGGTTGAATAAAATGATATCCCTGACAAGTTGGATTCAGTGGCGAGCGTTCATCCATAAAACTTTCACAAATTACAAAGGTATTTCCTATGTCCCCTCCAATTTGCAGTTCTCTTGATATCTGAATTGGCTAGGACAGGCGGTTTCGTGGTTTCGCAAGGAACTACATTGTCGTCTGATTTTTCAAGCTCCTGAGAGATTATGATTGAGGGTTCGTTGGTCTTGATCATGGTGTCGAGTGAAAGAGAGCCCACGTCGGACCATAAGTCGACG
>JASFDB010000200.1:0-10112 GCA_036937035.1 Cystodermella granulosa | reverse complement strand
GATCGCGATACGACTATATAGTGTATTATACAACATCTCTTATACACATTTTTATTCAGTTCGAATTTCGGCCTGTAGCAAAATGAGATCCAATGTGGCAATAACCAATAGTATGCCGGTAATTTGAAGTCGGTCTGGAACGGTAGCAAAAATTTGACAAGAGTGGGACTTGAACCCACGCCATCATACGATGATGAGAAACCCGCGTTTGCAGGCAAGCTACGCTTGAGTCACACGCCTTAACCGCTCGGCCATCTTGCCTTGCAATCTTGCTATGCAAATGCAAATATCAGACTTTGATCCCCAGTGAAAAATCGATCGAGACAGATCGGAACTCAGATATCTTCAGATGTCGTGATCAGGTTCTAGATATTCATCGTGACACGTCGTTAGAGGTCGAGACAGATCTGAACTGATTTAAAATTCCATTATTTACGCCATTCTCAAAATTTAATGTATTCGTGATTATATAATTCAATTAAAAAACAAAATTGGTAGTACGTGGCATGCAACAGAAAATGATAGTAGAATCAACGATTTTTCTTTCAAAAAGGGGTCGTTAGAATGAAAACACTCAAAAAAATATGTACTCGTACCAGTCCGTTGGACATTTCCTGCCAAACCTGTCCCCGATGTAAATAAAACCTTTAAATTGACAGTCTTTTTGAAACCCACCTTCTTCTGTTCTGGAGTCAGATCGTCATAATAAGCTTTGAATTCGTCACTCGTTCCTTTCGGATGATGGAGTTTCCAATCCTTTGCACAGAGGTTTCTAAAGAAACAATATTTATTAGCTTTTGTAGGAAGAACTCAAAGATATTAGTTACCTCGCTGTTGTTGAGTTTGTCGGTCGTAGTAATTTAGCTTTACGACCGACTGTATTTTCAATGTCCTTGAAAGTGTTCAAGGGATGAGCAGCTAAAGGTGTAACGTCAGAAGGAACAGAAGCTGCAGGAGGTGTGAGAGTTGTGGCAATGGGAGTTGGGAGAGGTGTAATCCCAGAATCTGGTAGTGAAGGTGACAAAGGCTGCTGATTCTCGCTGGCGACGATAGACGTTTGGCGAGTTTCAGATTGCATATCATCGAAACCGGTGCTGGTTTGGAGCGAGTTATGCGGGACATGCACAGAACCTAGCTCACGAGGAGCGTCTTCTACCGATTCTTCTTGGAAAGTTCTTTGTTGTGGATTTTCTGAAGTAATTTGCGCCAAGAAACCTGTCGAAAGATTTGAGGTAATGTTTGCCAATGGATCTGGAATCTAGGATATGTGAACAGTGGATCGTAAAGTAATGTTCAGACTTACTCTTATAGAAGATGGTTGGCCGATAGAACTACCGTTTGCAGCTGGAAGATTCGGAGGTGTTGTTGCCATTGAAACCGTCATACCAGCTGGACCCGTGGTTGGGATGTGCACTACACCATTGTTGCCCACAGACACTATCGGAGAGGGATCCACACCCTCTTGCACAATAGACGTCGACTCCCCTGAATTTTCTAAAGAAACAGTCGACTGTTCAACAGAATGTCCAACGTTGGATTCTTGTTTCCTCTTCTTGGCCACGGAGCTGCCGCAAAGCTTGCCATGGACCCTTTTGCTACCAATACCTTGATTCTCGTTGTCAATTGAACTGTGTGAAGAGTCTCGGTTAAAATGGGATCGCCAAGAGGGGTAGTTGTCGATTGCGAGTTGCTCTACTTTCCAATGAGCCTCACAAAAGCGAAGCTCAGGAAACTGTCTCTCCATCTCCGCACAATATTGCATGTCAGCATTCAACGAGATTTTAGTCCAAGTCTGTGGTGTGAGTTTGACGGCATCCAGTGATGCCCAAATCTTCTTCGCATACTTTCGCATTGCATTCGCTCGCTCTAGAGATACTAGTTTGCCAGATTCATCTTCTAAATAGGCCGAAGCTTTGGAACCTGCATTTATCCAGTGCCGTTTTGTCCAAAAGCAGACTGCCGGGTATTGCTCTTGCGAAAGTGGCGTGTCTGTGGCTCCATCAAAAATGCCTTGGGTAGGGTTACTGTGGTTTGCTCTACGGCCGAGGTTAGAACAGTCAATATATATAAGTAGCACATACTTTTCTCCTAGCCTTGTTTCCAAGTCCTTAACAGTACGTTCAAGATCGTTGACTCGCAACAATAAATATTTAAGTAGTCCATCTGACTGGTCAGGTAATGACATGGCGGAACCAGAGTTAGAGCTGTGAGCAGACATATGATGAATTACTGGTGAAATAGATCGCGAAACATTTGCGCTAGCAAATGCGGAAGATAACCAAGGATTAGAATGTGCCGGCTAGACGCGCAGTTAGAAACAAATTATGCATCAGGGAACTTGTCTTACAAGACTCCTCAGGTGAGCAGTTTGATCAGGTAACGGATATGTCTGAAACGAGATTTAAAGAAGATACCAATCAAGAAAATGGCACTTACCATGGCGCCAGATTGCCAGTTTATGGGCAAGTCATCCATGAAATTGACTTCATTTTGAGAAAAACCAGAACCGAGGTCTGCGTCATTCCCTCCACCAAGCTCTGTTGACTTCGACCGCTGGAATCTACTTTTTATGAATGCAAAATTCATGGGAGGACGTGGTTGGGGACAACAAAAAAAATGGACAAACAAAGAACAAACAATCTTCCAAACAATCTTCCATTTTTGGAAAATACACGACACAAGCAGGTACAAAAAACTAACAAAAAAAAGCATACAAACGTTCTACTTTCGATTGCGCAACTGTCGGTCAGAGGCAGGTACAGTAACTTTTTCTCTTCCTTTCACCACTCCCCCTTTCTTTTGGGACTTGTTGATAGTGACCTGCAATTGAAATTGTTGAGTGGGAGAAATAGCATTGACAGGACCGTCCCAAGTTGCTGCCGATCGTTTGGTGTGAGGCGGTAAGGCAGATTCCGCTTTGCGTTTTTCACCGGTACTGGGAGCGTGATCTGGGGCTTCAGGTAGTTTGTTGTAAAATGTCTCCAAAATATTGATGACCGGTGGATGGACAGAAGTATTGCCAGGAAGAGTACCTGCAAAGCCCCCTTGGTTATCTCTAAACATTGCGTTGTGAAGGTCGACGAAAAGATCGTAGAAATCTGCAAAATAAGGAGGCATTTGCGATATGTAGAGCCCCAGCACCTGCAAAACTCCTATTTTAAGTAGTGAAAGCCTTTCAAACGAGTTATACGGTATGAACCATTCATCGATGAAGCAGTATTTGTGGCTCCATGAATCTGGTCCCTCGAGTTTTAAACAGAGGTAAAGGAGAACATAAAAGATTGATTCGATATCGTGTTCAGGTTTCTGATGAACACGAGCCACGGTACTAAGAACTTGGATTGCCATGAACGGCGCAGTACCCTAAAAGCTTGTGTAAGTCAACTCATCAAATCAGAAAACTAACAATACAAACCGTTCGATCACAGTCATTGACGTTACCGGTATCATTCATACGTGTTGCATAGCCAAAGTCAATCAAAAGACCGCAGTTGCGACGTTCGTCAAAGCCAGGAGCTTGGGGAGTCTTTGAATCCATAATCATAAGATTGGCGTAGCTGATGTCGTGATGTAAGATCTTGAATTTCGTGCATAACGTTTCATGTGCTTGAGAAGTGATGAGCAGATATCAATTCAAAGAAAGCAATGTACTTACCTCGTAAAATGTCTAAGAATATCCCCACAAGTTCCTTCTTGGTTTCAAACTGAGATAAAGGCTTTGCAATAGGTTGCATAGCGATTCGAAGGTGATGTCAAAGATCGTCAAATTGGAATTCGTCGCGAAGCCAGGCGGTCGAATCCTCCTTCCCATTAAATTTGACTGCCTCTCCAAAAATGATTTCAGGAACGCCACGCAACCCCTTTATCTCCTGCAATATGTCAATCTCGTTGTTAATCCGCTTTCCCGATATCCAACAATCTTTTACAATGCATAATCCACCAGCAGGACTCTTTGCAATCCAAACATGAGTAGCGCGGCCCGAAGAGATTGGCTAGCGATGAGTTTCTTCATTACCGCATAATTTTGATTGTTCAATGTCATAGAAGATATGTGATTGTTGTTGTCCTTTGTCATGGTAGGGTCATAACCAATGATTTCATCCGGAGCAAAGCATAGCCCAATTATGAGACGGAGGAAGACTAGAGGTTGCTCGTATATATCGTAGGCCTCTGATTGGACACCTCCTGAACGGTCAAAAACAGCGAAGTGGAACTTGTTGTTATGGATATATAATGCAGGGATAAAACGACGATTGGGCTGGACGGTAAAGCATATGAAGACTTTGTTGCAGATTGTGTCCACTATCTTCCTCCTGCTACCTGTAGTAGAAGTGATTTCGATTAGAGAGCGAACATCCTCCCATGCCACCGACAGGCCTTCGATCAGCATTTTATGAACGCTGAGAAGTAGGATGTCGGGTTTTTGCAAATACATTGCCTTTTTCTTGTGAATGGCGGAATTGCAATGCCTTCTGGTCCATTTGCGAAGAGTGAGAGTGGATGGGCGTATGGATTGTAGAGCTGCCGTCAAAAAATTGAGCCAAGATGCGAACGCGTTTTCAGCCTGTGTGCCTGGCTGTAAGGATGGTAGACTCAACCACTTTCCATCTCGCATGATTTTTTTGTGACGACCGGCGCGATACTTGTTCAGATCAGTTAGGAGTGTCTGATTTACAAGAATTGGCAACACATCATCAGGGAAGACCCGCTCAACAAGTATCTTTGAATCTTTGAATGCAGATCCCATGAGCTCATTATCCAGGAGGTGGTTGAGTGCCTCGACTGTCAAAGGGCGATGGATGTGGGGTAGTTGAGTAGATGCCACCCGTGGCACCACCGTCGAGGTCGTCGTCAGAGAAGGGCGATTTGCAACGAGGATGCGCGGAGCAACGGAAATGCTCTTTTCCGGATTGTTCACTTCTAAGCCTAGTTCTTGGTGTGCGCTGATAAGAACAGTGCTCTCATCCGTTTCCGATATCGATATGTTTCGCCCGTTGATAAGGATGGTCTCTTCATCCACTTCTTGCATCTGGACCACATACAAACGTTCAGCATTAGAGCCCGATGCACCATGCTGGGAGTCTGAGTCTGCTAGATGGGATGAAGTCTCTGTGGACTTGTTTGCAACTGAAACTCGTTCTGAAGGGAGTTTAACAATCTTCAGGTTGTAACCAGGTTTGCGAGAGGCGTCAAGTGGCGAAGCATCGACGATTCCTCCGCCGATATAGCGTGGATATTTGCTGTTAACGGTAGCGTTTCTAGACGCTTCGGGTTGTCTAGTCATTCCGTTGAAGGAGTGTGAGCGAGCATACGTACGCCAGAAAAGTATATGTGTATTTGAAATCGTACTGGTACATGTAACACGGTGTCACAAAAAAGACTACGTGCCGGTAAGAATGTCTTCATTATAACTTATTTCCTCCATTCTTCCTGACATGATTGCAACGTCTAACCCAGGCTTCTCGACAACAAAGAAGCGTTTGACTGTTGAAGTCGGATACGGCTGGTGCGGGACCATAGCGACAACTGCTTTTATTGTCTTCACATCAACCACTCCACAGCATGACGAACCAAGATACTCGCACGAAATTAGAGTGCCAGAAGAATCCGAGAGCAGACCTTCATCTGGTGACAAAAACATTGACACTAATGCGAGTGTCATTTCTGCCAAACCGGGAAGAGTATATGAAAAGAAGTATTGAATCTCTCCAAAAAATATATGACCGCCATCTTGGATCTACATCTATCGTTAA
The DNA here is from genome assembly GCA_036937035.1 of Cystodermella granulosa. Classification (NCBI taxonomy): domain Eukaryota; kingdom Fungi; phylum Basidiomycota; class Agaricomycetes; order Agaricales; family Squamanitaceae; genus Cystodermella; species Cystodermella granulosa. The sequence continues at coordinate 4,359 of JASFDB010000200.1, read as the reverse complement.
TGTCAGAGTTTTTTATATAAAAATAAGTACATACCTTGACATTTCGAGAAATGCGAATGTCCTGGGATGTCATTGTTTGCTCCTTCCAGACACTTCGCGCAATTTGACCGGTAGGGAGGCGGAGTCGACCCCATTTAAAAACGCTGGGTTCCCAGTCTTCTTGAAATCGTGTGATATTGTATTTGTTCCGTAGGTAAGTCATAAGTGCATTCAATTCCAATGCACTCATATTGATCTTGAGTTGAGACTTGGGCTTAAGAAGGACGTACTGATGCCCTATATCGACCGCACCTTGAGGAAGCCCTTTTCCTGGTTCTAAGTCTGGTACCATAATGCATAAGACATTTCTTTGCGCACGTCTGACACCAGACTGCGCAAGATTGGCATATGGCTTTGATGGCTGTCGCATGTCCCCAGTAAGTAAACCAATTGCACGCTCCATTGTCCACTGAGATGAACATATCAGAGGGCCCAGTAAGACGATCAATGGAAAGAGGTGAATTAAAACATGGATGCAGGGCCGTACCATAGGAAGTCGACACGTTTTTCGCTGATAGTATAGGTGTTCAAACTCGTAACAGAATTCCAAAAGAAGGCTGTGGCCCGCAACAAGCTCTTCTCTGGTTATGCGATGTTGGTTCACAATTCGAGCAGCGAAAACGAGCTTGCAAAAATTTGTCCAATATTTCTTTGGTAGGATTCCGTAAAAAAATCCGGGTCCTAGGCCAAAGACGTACATTAGAAACTCCCAAGCTTTGTAGCCGCTTGAGATTTTTTCGGCGGGATTGCGTGGTGGCCTGTCAAAAGATCCAGGCAGGTATTTCTTCGAATCTGCAACGGCTTTTCCATGTTCCTTCCAGACCTCCCCATGTAGAACAGCCCAATCCCATGTAGATCGATCATCATTCTTGTCGCAGTCAAACGTACCTCGCCATAGATTAATTAAGAGGTCGGGGATATTCAAAGAGATGAGATGCATGACATCGGAACCAAAACATTCGGGCACGCTGAGACTGTGCTTTGATGATAACCCAAGAAAAACGCTAGGTTTTGAAATACCAGAAGCAAGGCGGCAACGCTTGTACTCGGTTTCGGTTGGTGCAGAAATGACATGCATGAGCGTCTCGCGATATTTATCAACTGGCTGTACCGACAAATTTGTGATGTTAATATCGTTGTGATTTGAGCCAATAACGTCAGAGTCAATTGGCTTCAGTAAGGCGGGGTAATAGTGCGCAAGGCCTGGTCCACGACGCCCTACAACAGGACAGAACATTCGGCAACCCATCTTACCTTGATGGCCGACTAATCCATTTAAATATGACATTCCAGGGCCATCCGCAGCGCCCAGTGCAAAAAAGGGATTGCAGCGAAACACGCGATTCTCCACCGCATCCCAGATCACAAGCCCTTCCTTCTGGAGAGCAGAGAGATGATGTAGGCTTGTGAAAATGAAGGAGTCAAGCAATTTGGGTTTGCTGGGACCGGGAATGAATCCACCGACGATGATATGCCTCTTCTTGTAACGGACTGCTGGATCATGATTGAAGACAATCCAAATGAACATCCAGCAGTCAGATGCCTTGCTTCAATATAGCTGTGCTCCGTCAATTGAAAACATGAGAATTGGGTCGCCTCGTTTGATACGACCATCCGCGACAGCCTGAAGGTATTCAGAGCCACAGAAAAGGTCGTCATAAATGGAGATTTCGCCAAATTTCTCTAACTCTTCGAAGAGCTGCGCAGTTCGCCGATCGCAGTAGCGCATTGCTTCGGCACTCTGAGGATGGCGCCAAAGCGCTTGCAATTGTGGACCAATAGGAAGTGTAGAAGACTTTTGACGGGGCTCTCGAATCCCATTCACGAGTTTCGTTTGGTTGTAACGGTTTTCGCCGCACTCAGGACACTTCTCAAGAGGACTTAAAGGACCCGTGAAAGCAACACAGCTGTTGATGCACATGTCGTCGTAGATTGGGTGAACACCGCTCGATCGTTCGGTCCACCGTTTTATTCGGTCAAATGAAGGAATGTTGATACGAGGATTGTGGCGCATAATCGCATCAATTACTTTTGTATAACCGTGACAGTTCTGCGGTGCGTTTTCGAGTGCGACGTAGAGTTCCAGAGCAAGGCGCCAGTCAGGATCCGGTATTTCAAAAGGTTTCTGAGGAGGATTGCGTATATTTTCAATTAATCCCGAATCTAGCCTGCATTTGTCGAGAGTCGCTGCTTTGATTTGCAAAATGAATTGCATAGTTACTTTAAAGTGTTCTAAACGCGCGGCATTTGATAGATCAGCTAAGTATGCCGTTGTGTCGTCCGAATCTGAATTTTGCTGTTGTATTTCTTCTGACTCCGTGGCGTTGCCAGTCCCCATCGATTCAGCAGTAGTGAGACTGTCCATCTCCATAGCTCCATCATTTTCCTCTATCATATCATCCATCTCCGTAGAGGACGAATCTGACTCCATTGTAGTTTCGTTGACATCGAACTCCTACATACTTTTGAGTATGAAGCGAGTCAAAGAAAGGTGGACTCACCGATATCCCATTCTCATTGTCAAACATAGAGACATTTTGTATGTACTTCCGAAACTCTTGCGATAATACTATCTCGTGTGCGTCATCTGAATCGAAGACTGTGTATTCCTTTTAAGCAAGTCTCAGTATATCATGCAGTAGAAAAGGAGCACAATGAGCACTCACTGTTGTCGCCATTTCATCCGTTTCAGGTACCGGAATTAAACATGTCGAAGCGCGGTCGAGAAATCGCTTGAAGCCATCTGAATAAGAAATCTGGCGGAAATGGCAATTGAAAGTGGACACAGGTAGAAGATGTTGTTGACCATGACAGAATTTCAGACACTGACAAATCCTCTTTCCCGTCGCATTTGAATTAGTGTCATTGGAAGTATTGAAGGAGGCCATTGAGATAAAAACTTGAATGAACACAGGTAGGGCGAAGGAAAGGAGAGCAAGCCAACGTTCGGCCATTTGGGCGCCTGATAACTGACTCAGACTCGGAGGTGTTGCATCCACCTTTTTTAATATGTACATCTACCCGACCGAGTTGCAGAGGACTGCGAGGCGCAGGCAAATTAAAGGGCGCAAGAAGTTGATGTCATGCGGTTGTGGACTTAACAGATTTTACCTGGACTTAACAGATTTTTACCTTGACTTAACAAATATTACACGAGTCGGTAGTATCATGTAATATACTTTGCATAAGCATTTTGTGAGACATTTATGTAAATTCTAGGGCCTTGGCAGTGCACGTGTAGCGTGAGTGAGCAGGATCTCGAAATTCTCAGAAACTGGTTGGTTCACTTCCGGGTCGTCTCGTTTTGTCTCGATCTGTCTCGATCGATTTTTCACTGGGTTTGATCTCTGTCATGTGGATGAACCGGCAACTCTTTTGATTCCGAGCCGCCGCTTCTGCCTGTGCTTTATATATACAATGCAGCTCATCACACACACACATCAGAATCTACGTGTTCAGGCCGAACCTGTAGCGTTTCATTCCACAAGTAGAGTTGCCCACGAGTCTAAGACACCCCCCCATGTATCTCAAGTCGACGTACCCAGAAGTGCCTCCGTTCCCAGACGTTAACGCCCATTTCTTTTTCTTTAAACGTCCTGAACAGCAAGAATGGCCTGATTACACCTTATATATTGACTCTGACACAGGCCAGAAGCGAAGTTTCCGCGAATTCGTTGCCAGAGTGCAGGATCTCGGTACAGCTCTGGGCGCACCTGTAGCCGATGGTGGTCTGGGATTAAGGGGTGAAGAAAGGGAAGTTATCGGTATATTAGGCGAGAACTCCTTGGTAGGTATATACATAGTTCACTTACTTTCATTTGAACTAACCGTTCTTCGTAGGATTACATCACTCTCCTCCATTCATTGCTTTTCAACACGACTCCTTTTGCACTTATCTCTTCGCATGGAACGCCCTTCGAGTTGAAGCATAGTCTAACTCTGACTGATGTTACACGTCTCTTCGTTGATGCCAAACTCCTCCCTGCAGTCCTGCCAGTGGCCCACGAAATCGGGATTCCTCTGGATAAAATCTACCTGATAAATGGACATTCGAAAGGCAGGAAGAATCTGTCCATCATGATAAACGAGATTCGCGCAAAGAAAGTTCCCCTCTTAACTATGCGTCCCGCTAAGAAAAACACGTTGGCCTATTTGGTTTTCTCCAGTGGAACAAGCGGTCTTCCTAAAGGTCAGGCTTTCTCATCTCATATCTCGACTTTCTTTTAAGAAAAAAATAGCTGTTCGAATAACACATGGAAACCTTCTTTTTTCGCTATTTCAATCGGCAATAGCTGGAAAAAGATCCCTTGAACTCTCTCC
>JASFDB010000199.1:0-10116 GCA_036937035.1 Cystodermella granulosa | reverse complement strand
GCTCCTGCAGATATTCAAACTATGTCAGATTTTGGAGAAACAAGAGAAGAGGGAGAAGTTCAGCACCAGTAGGGCCACGGTGCATCTCCATCCACATAGCGTATTGAACGGATTTGGAGGCGCATTTGTCGAGAAGCAAGGGGAGCGCCATCTTCCTGTCGAAGTCGGAGCGTCCCATGTGTGCAGTCATTGGCGTAACATATTGCTTTCGGACCCTTCCTTTTGGATTTCAATTAATTTCGACGAGCCCATGCCTTATACAAAGTCACAGACATACCTCTCACGCTCGCAGGACTCCCCACTTCAGATCTCACTGTGCATAACCGAATCCGAAGCCTATAAGGCAGAAGAAGAAATTTTTGGCGAAGATGGAATGAGTCCCGAGTCTTTTAGAAATAACGTTAAGCACGTACTCGAATTCATCCTTCCCTTCGTATCCAGATGGCAGTCGTTTATGGTGGTCTCGTCGCATTACAGGTACATGCACGACATCCTCATCGAGCTGTCGAAAATCCCCGGCGCACCGATGTTGGAAGTCCTCAGTTTGATGGTCACCTACAACGTCGACATCTCACAATATCAGACATTTATTGACGGCGTCGTCCTTTTTTCGGGAAATACACCACGGCTTGCGGAGCTTGGACTAAGGAACGTACGTCTCGACTGGGAAGATTCAAGAGCGTCGTTCAAACACCTCCGCAATCTCATACTCGAGGGAGACGAAGACGACGAAGACACCGTTCCCCGTATACCCTTCTCCGTATTCCGGGGGATGCTCGAGGACTCGGGTGTCATGGAAAATCTCGTATTGAACTGTGCAGGAATAGGAAGACCCCAAAATTCGGAAGAAGCCCAAGCGCGCGTAGAGGTGCCGAGTCTTCGATTTTTGTCCTTGCGTGGTCATAATTCGGTTTTTTTGGATCATGTTAACGTTACTCGTCTACGAGAATTGGAGTATTATATATGGCCACTTCGATTTGATCAGCACGCCATTAACGAAGTTGGGCGAAGCCTTCTCAGACCTATCGACGACAAGGGCAACACTCTGCTTTCGTCAGTGAAGATTCTGGATTTTCAATCCTGTTATTCTCTGGTAGATGAGACGATAATGCGAGAGATGGTCGAGCAGCTTACTCAGCTGAGGTCTTTACGGTTGGGCTTGCATTCCTCGAACATCGAGTACGACGCATCGCAAACGTTTCTTACACTATTATCTTCTACTAGCACCAAATCGAATGCGGATGGAACGATGGAATCCACACCCCTCTGCCCACATTTGAAGGCCATAGAACTAGATCCTTTCTGTGGGCACCGCAATTCACAAGAGGAGTACGAAGAGCTAATGACCGGTCTCCTCGCTCCATTCCGCAAATTAATGGCTTCACGTCTCACCATGGGATACCCGATCGAGACACTATACCTCCGAAAAGGGTCGGTACCGTTTTTGAAGGAGGATGACTTTTGGGGTGGGACGGAGAAGGTGCTGAGCGATGAGCGGTATTTAAAATATGGGTTTATTGGGAACTTGACGTGGTTCGTTTTGTTATAGTGCTTGTATTGACGAATTTGTGGTTTGTTTGTGGGGTTTATCGGGAACTTGACGTGGTTCCTTTTGTTATAAATGAAGTGTGTATTAGTCTGCATGTTCAAGTTGTCGCTGCTGATTCAAACATAACAGGAGTACTATCATTACACCAGAAGTGAATCAGTTTTGATCAAATTTTTTGATCTGCGTGCGGTTCGCTCAAAACTCAACAAAATGTTTTAAAAAGTAGCAGATTTGTTAGATATACTTCTCCTCTTTCAGAATACAAAATTTTCTTTTTAAAATTTTGATGAAGAGTCGGTGTGCGTGTGGATAAGTTTTGCACCTAGTAGTGAATCACTTGTCACGGTAAAGTAACGCTCGGATCACTGTTTGGATCACGTTAAATTCATATACCGACAACAGACAGGACTCGGGGTTTCAAATATTTTCCATAAATTTCTTCAAATGTCACGCCCAAAAACAAGTTTAATTTCTTCCGCTTTACACTCTCAGTTTATGACCTCGGACTTTTTGTCAAAGCTACTTATGGTATATAGTAAACTATGAAAAAAAATTGAGAGCGATTGGAAATTCAAAAGCTATTCTCCGAAGTCATTAATCTCAATTTTTTATTAATTTAAGTACTAATGGCCATCCTCCATCGTTTCATCATGGAATTCTTTTGAACAAAAATCATAATTAGAGACATTAAGTACATAAGTATGAGATCCCAAAGCGCAAAATTGGTGCGTTGAGTGGAAGTGCCAAAAAAATGGTGTGATTCACCACTAGGTGACTAAAACGGGTGATTCACTTCTGATGTAATGATAGTAGCGCGAGAATCACGGACTTTGTCAGGTGCACAAACAAAAGCATATAACAATCGATCGTACACTTGAATAGTGCCACATCTTTACCATGGATGCGCATGGTTCCATTCTATCTCATTGTCTCAAACCTGCGCCTGAAATACGGATCGCATTGCAGTTTTGTCCAGTGACTTATGCACACGCAGCCGGTACTTCAATGACGAGCTAGGAACCGAACATGGTTTGAAATGTCGACGTGAAATTGACAGTACCCCGTGCCGATTACGAGCGCGTTTCTTGCCTAAGATGAAGGGGAATCAAGGATAGGTTCAATCGTGAATTACCCTTTAAACGTAAATATAAGAATTTATACTGACGACTCTCCAGGCACTGCTGGTGTTTTGAGAACACGTTATATCAAGCTGCTAGTAGACTGGTACCCTAATGTTCTTGGTATCTTTGCTAGTGATTTTATTTTGACGGTTCTTCGAATCGGAAACAGACACGAACGCCACTTCTTCCGTCGATCGTACAGGGAGAGAGTATTGTGATATGTCCTCAAAGTAATAATATGGCAGAGACTTCTCTTTCAAGAAACCTGCTTTGTTCGCCTTAAGGCTCGCAAATTTGAACAATATCTCTTTTAGATCAATCTTGGCAGATCCTCAACCTCCCTCGAGGAGGTACTTATAAGGCACCGAGGAAAGCGAACGATACTAGATCAACCATTTCCATCCACGAACCTTCACCTACCCCCTCTATCAATGACTTACCCACCGAAACACTCCTGCAAATACTCAAAATCTGCCTGACTTTGGGAGAAACAGGAGAAGAAGGCGTTCAGCTTCAATAGGGCCGCCGTGTGGCTCCATCCACATGGCATTTACAACGGATTCGGAGGCGTATATGTTGAAAGCCACGGAGAGCGCCGTCTTCCTTTCGGAGTCGTAGCGTCCCACGTTGGCGTAACATTCTATTTTCGGACCCTTTCTTTTGGTGCCTTATCAATTTCGACGCCCACGCAGGTCACAGGCATACCTCTCACACTTGCAAAACTCTCCACTGGAATTTTCATTATGTATAACAGAATCTGGAGTGTACACTTACGGTGAGGACTTGGTCGAAGGTCGAAACCATCACGAGTGTATCCGGAATAATGCCTTCTCTACGTTCAAGTTTCAAGATGGAAGTCGTTTGTAGTGGTTTCTTCTGTTTATAGCTACATGCACGAAATATCATCGCTCTTTCGAAAGTCTCTGGCGCAACAATGTTGGAAGTCCTCAGCTTGATGGTTGACTACAACGTCCGCATAGTGCATTAACATATATTCACCAACGGCGTCTTCCTTTTCTCAGAAAATACTCCACAGCTTGCGGGACTGGATTGAGGAACGCACGTCTCGCCTGGGAGGCTCACGCGCGTCGTTTAAACACCTCCGCGAACTCGTAAATGAAGGCAACGAAACAACGAGGACACTGCCCGTCGTATACCCTTCTCCATGTTCCAGGGGATGCTCGATGACTTGGGCGTCATGGATAATCTCGTGTTGAACTGTGCCGGAATGGCCGAGTTTTCGGTTTTTGTCGCTGTGGGGCCATAATTCAGTTTTTCTGCATCATACTGACGTTCCTTGTCCACAAGAGTTAGACTATTACATATGGCCACACTCCGATATGACCCCGATGCGATTAACGAAATTGGGCGAAGCCTTCTTAACAACAAGGGCCACAATCTGCTTTCGTAAGTGAAGATGCTTGACTTTCAATCCTGTAATTCACTGGTCGAGTAGCTTACAAAGTTGAGGTCTTTACGGTTGGGCTTACATTCCTCTGACATCGAATACGTCTCTCACTGTTTTCTTCATTTAATGTCAAATCAAATGCGGATGAAAAGAAATCCACAGTTCTCTGCCCACAATCAAAGACCATAGATTTGGACCCTTTCTGGGCACACTGCGAGGACAGAGGAGAACCTTGTCTCTGGTATGTTCACACCATTCCGTGAATCAATGGCTTCATGTCTCGCGATGGGCTACCCAATCAAAACATTGAATCTCCCAAGTGGGTCGGTCTCGTTTTTAATGGGGTATGAATTCTGAGATCTGGAGTGGGACGGAAGCCATGCTGTGCAATAAACGGTATTCGAAATATGAATTAAATGTTAACTCAACGTGGTTCGTTTTGTTGTAATGCGGTGAAATGCATATATGCATCGACGAATTTTATTGTGAACGTTCATTTCGACTCCGAGTCACTCGATCATTGTTACTTATGGTTTAAGTACGTATCCAAAATCGATGTCAATGCAAGACCAAATAAGCATGCAGTTGCACAAATAAATAACAATCCACACTTGTACCAATGTCTTCATCAGTTTATTAGTGCGGATGCGCGTGGTTTTACCTCATTGTTTCAAGTTTCAATATCATCCTGCACCAGAAAGGCGGACCGCAAATCCTGTCTGCTGACTCCTGCAACACACAGCCGGCACTTGAATGACGAGCTAGGAACGCGAACATGATTTGAAATGTCGACATGAAATTGACAGTAGCCCCGATTACGAGCGAATTCTTTGTCCAGATTTTAGGGAATGAAGGATGGGTTTAATTGTAATTCAACTTTGAACTGATATTATCAAAATTCATTCTGACAACTCTCTAGGCAATTATACGTTGCTGGTGCTATGAGAACGCGTAGTCTCTTGCTAATAGATGATCAATGTTGCTTGCCTAATGTTCTTGGCATCGTTGCAAGAAGCAAGTTTTGATGGTTCTTCCGAATCGGAATCAAACCCGAATGACATTTCTTCGTAGAAAGCGTAGTGATTAACCCGAATACCGAGGCCTATGAGTTCGTTGCCCCAGAAAATGAAGGATAAATGATAAATTTAATCGTAAATTGCCTATCAATTAACTAAATATAAAAGAATTTATACTGACGACGACTCTCTAGGCCGTTATAGGTTGCTAGTGTTCTGAGAACACGTTATCTCTTGATGGTAGACTCCCTAATTCTAGTGTTCTTGGCATCTTTAAAAGAAGCGGGTGACTGCACTTCGATGGGTCCTCCGAGGTCGGAACAAGACCCGGACGTCATTTTTCGTGGTGATAGACGCAGGTATGGGGACCTCTGCCCTTTTCAGAGCATATTTCACAGGAGTTCATTGTCCAGCGGCAGTCATTGTCAAACCATACCGGACTTTCAAGTGGCACATAAACTCCACTGTCATGTCACCTTTACAATCTTAAACACCCCTCGGTCCGAAATCAAAGGAGAGAGGGAATAAACTTGAAGAACCCGGAGGGGTGTTCATTGAAACTGTTAACAGCACTTTCTTTCCCTTTCTTTTGTTGCGCCATGTCCCACGAGCCAGATAAATATGTTCCTCTCTTGTCCGACGACGCTGGAAGTCGAGAGGTGGAGCAGATCGATGGTCCCTGGTGATACAATACAAGTCACCAAATAGTGGTTACTCTGCGCGAGAAAATCCTCACGCTTGTTATCCTCGTACAGGCTATTGCACTTCTTGTCTCTGTAATCTCCGGGACTTCCAGCAACCATATGACATGCAACCAAAGGAATGCTACCCTTAGTCTGTATTGTGAGTGAGATCGAGAGACTGGTGAATATTTCTCATTGTGACATTATAGCCCCCGCTAAAGTGGCCCTAGAAGACGAGGTAAGAGTCTTCGATGATGGGTTTATAAAGAAGACTATCTACCAGAACATATCCAATGAAGCCGATCAAGCTTGGAAATATCTATATGACCGTGAGGCAGATTTCAGCGTTGACTTAATAACTTACTGATCTGCCCACCTAGAGACTACGATGAGGATTCCCAAGATAGAGGCTGCGATGTTGCCAAATAAAACTTATCCGCTCAAAGACGATCCGGGTTATTATATCATCGAGCTTGACGTCTTTCATCAACTTCATTGCCTTGTAAGTTTATGGCCATCTTGATTATCATCTCCGTAAACATAATCTTTTTACAGGATGAGATTCGACAGGCAGTTTACAGGGATCATTATCATTATGATACCAGCCACAAGGGGCAGATTCATATTTCGCACTGCATCGATTCTCTACGCCAGTATATAATGTGATTGCAGCCCCATCCCTCTTTCCGTACACTTGAACTCATGCGTTTTTTCTATATAGGTGCAATGCTGATGTTACCACGATTGTTTGGCAATGGGACGAGGAGGATGCCAAAGCCCTTCCTCAGCTCACATCGCCGCACGTGTGTCATAAATATGAGCTTATACTCGACTGGGCTCGCGCGAGGCTGGCTAAATCTTTCGATCCTGATGTATATGTGGAGGATGATTTACCGACTCCTCCGATTATTGTTTGAGTCCCTGCTCTTGTGATTATTAAGCTCTAATATGCATTCAAATTCTTTCACCTCTCGAATATTAAGTATAAATAAAATCGCAATAGTTGTGTTGGAGACTGTAAATGGTACTTAGGCAATCGGCCAATTCCTTTACCTAATTCAGTTCAAATGTGAATCTACGGCATCCACGAGTTGGTTCTATTCTTATGTGCAAGCTATCCGGGGATTTGATTTGATTTAAGATACAGAACAGCATGTGAGTTCATCCATGCTGAAGCCACGCTTTGTCTGCCCTTGAATTCTATGTCGCTTGTCATGGTACGACATGTCCCGGTACTGAACTTACTTTGACAAAGACCTCCGCCCAAATCCTTGGGGCTAATTGAAAAATTGAATAAATATGTGCTGAGTTATTTACGAACTCGAGGAGGTATAAAAACCTACAGCTGCTGGCGGTTGACATAAGTTTCATCCTCTTGGACATACAATAACTCAACTCCTTACAATGAGATATTCTGCAATCGTCTTTGCTTCTCTGCTTGCTATCGTCGTCAACGCTGCTCCAGCTGCTGTTGAGGTGGCTTTAAACCCAATATCAATGTTTCATGGTTCTGATGCAATGATTCCAGCCGCCGCCGCCTTTTGATTATAAGAAAAGAGAAAGAGTGGTAAGTATTTCACTGTTGAAGCCATTGCTTGCTGTGGTCCACGCCTAATTTGATTTTTGACGCAACAAAATAATAGGGGGGCCGTGAGCCTGAGTCTGAGGTTGTCCCGCCGCCATTTGGCGCGAAGTGGAAAGGAGGGAATGTGAGCATCTCGCTTTTACTGACTTCATGGCGCTGTGTTCAAGTTCAATTTACAAATTTAAATCTGACGCATTAACACAACAGGAAGCTCGTGAGCCTTTGGTCCCACCGCCATTTGGCGCGAAGTGGAAAGGAGGGAATGTAAGCATCTCGCTGTTACCGAATTCAAGGCGCTGTATTCAATTTAAAATGAATTTTTGACGCATTGACATAACAGAAAGCTCGTGAGCCTGAGCCTGCAATCCCGCCGCCATTCAAGTGGAAGAGAGAGAATGTAAGTATTTCTCCACGGGTTACTGTATTCGATTGCCAAACAAACTTTGGATGGATTCAACAGGAAGCTCGTGAACCTGAGCCTTTAGTCCCGCCGCCATTTGGCGGGGCGTGGAACTTAGGAGGGAAAGTAAGCATTTCGCTATTACCACCTTCACGGCTTGCCGCTGTATGTGTTTTCTAATTCAATTTCTGACGCATGAACAAAACAGAAAGCTCGTGAGCCTGAGCCTGCAATCCCGCCGCCATTCAAGTGGAAGAGAGAGAATGTAAGTATTTCTCCACGGGTTACTGTATTCGATTGCCAAACTTATCATGATATCGGACGGATTCAACAGGAAGCTCGTGAACCTGAGCCTTTGGTTCCGCCGCCATTCGGCGCGAAGTGGAAAGGAGGAAGTGTAAGCATTTCTTATAGTGTTATTTTTGCCATTGGATCGAATCACTGATTGTGGACCTAGTAAACGGCTCAAAACGAGTGATAAAGCTTTGACTCCGAGGCTTACAATCATTTTTACGATTGGGGGGATCCGAATTATAATGGTTACGTTTTCTTGTACAATACGCCTAGTATACTTCGGCCAGTTGATTTGTTGTTACCATCGAATGATATATTTATTTCTTGACATCTGTGATACCTAACTAAGTGAGTTCTCAGAGAGCCTGTTTGGGATGTATCTGTCCAAATATTGCCATTTTCGGACTGCAATGTACGGTCATCAACAGACCCTTTTGTCCCTCAGGTGTCCTAATCGATATCCCAAAGTCACAATGTCTGGAATGGCAACGAAAGCTGAAAGCAAAGGCTTTAAGAAAAGAGCCGATAGAGGGGCAAAGGATGTGAATCGAGCAAGACCAACGCACTGTAAACTCTATGTTCATGGTTTATTCTGACTGCTGAAATAAGTCACGTAGTCCTCGCACTTCCGTTGGTTTGTCCAACTCAAATCTATACCTACTATTCACTGAGATCTATCGTCCTTGTCGTTTTCAGAACACACATTCAACTCTACGTACAAGAATAGCCGCATTTCAGAGTGGACTCCTCAAGAATGATCCTGCGATTGATGGACTCGATCCCTCTATTGTCATCGACCCCCGAAGGCTGCATTTGACGCTTGGGATAATGAATCTGAAGAAGGATGCATCCCATTCATCGGAGGGATCCTCGGCACCCAAGACGGTGTCTTCTGCGCTGGACCTGCTCAATACACTTCGTCCAGATATTACGAACATTCTCGACGGTCGAAATGCTGTGAAGGTGGCGTTGAATCGAATGGATATTCTAAACTCAGAGATGAAAGAAAACAAGATCAATGCGAACGTTCTCTATGTGGGGCCCGAGGAGAAGGACGAGGAAGGTGTACGCCTTAAAAGAGTTTGCGGTAAATATACCACTATCATGGCTTCAAGTTCCAACACCGCTGACGTCTCTTTGAGATCTGGTCCATAGAACGTTTAGAAAGGAGGGGTATATCACAGAGACGCGCCCTCTGAAGGTTTGTAGTTATTATCTTTACGTTTGGACTGGATTAGACTGGATTAGACTGATTTAGCGATACATAGCTTCACTGCACTGTGTTGAACACAAGCCACCGACGGCCAAAAGGGAAGTTAGCCTTCTCCTATTCTGGTATCCTCGCTTCCCCTGCGTGCCAACTTCTGAAGAACAAAGGAAAGGCAATTCCAGATTCGCCAGTTGATGAATTCCGCCTGCTATCGGCGACATCCGCAACCGCATATCGACATCAACATTCTCTACCCCTTCCTGAGCTCATTGATCTCGGAGTCTATGATGTTCAGGCGATTCAGCTATGGGTCATTGGTAGTCATGGCCCCAATAATGAATACGAAAACTGTGGCGGTATTTCTCTTTCCTTGTAACGATACTACGCGTGTATTTTCCGCTCCTATACCAAAATTGCAGTGTCCATCGCGATTGCGGTGTTATTCTTGTTCTCACGCACGTACCTTGTACCAAAGTATGGTTTGCTTATCTAAGCAACGCTGTGCAACGGGAGAATTCAAGTTCCGCTTGAAATCTGTGGTATCATACGTTCGTTCGACGACACTCTCCTCTACCGACGACAGACAAAAACCCCGTGTCCGTCTTCAATACCCCTTGTATCATCTCGTCCTTTACGAACTATTATAATGTCTGAAATAAGGAGGAAGCTAGTCATCGTCGGTGATGGTGCTTGTGGAAAAGTGCGCATCGTACCACTCTCAATATTCTTTACTCTTTTTTTTTTTGACCTCATACTCACATTATACGCTTCTTGCAGACTTGCTTGCTTATTGTATTCTCCAAAGGCACATTTCCAGAGGTGAGTCAGGTTTACCACATCATAAGCCCAT
>JASFDB010000198.1:0-10145 GCA_036937035.1 Cystodermella granulosa | reverse complement strand
GCTTAACAAAAATTTTCAAGCACAAATCAAGCCAAATTTGGTTAAGCACTGTTAAGTACAGTCTGGTTTTGCTGATGTGACAGAAGAAACCCTGTCATCTTGGTGCATTGTCTTTGCTTTCACAGCTCATTTCATTCACTAACTCTAGAATATATTTCATTAGTCTCAATGTCATTGCAGCAACAAAATGCTTTAGTAACCCTTGAACAATCTCGCCAACCTGATGGTGAGTTCCTCTTTTGATACTATCTTCACATTAGGTTTGATTATTAATAGCCCCTCTTGGACCTTTTGACAGACTAAGTGCCTGGTTGACGGTGGATTGGATGGTGACAAGCCCTAATCAGAGCAAAATCCCTTATCCTCCATGGAAATGCCAATATGTCTGCCTTCAATCCGACTTTAGATATGCCACCAATGACTATACTCTTTGGCTGCAAGCCTACCTCGTCAGCTTTCCCCATCTTGCCGCCATCCCTCGTAAACCCATTGATCCTTCTGACCCCCTATTTTTGATGTGGTGGAATCCCACCAAGAAGGACTTCAATAAGGACCCACATGTTGAGGGCCTTGGTATGCTGCACCATGACACATTCCTCGCTTTCTTGTTGATGAAAGAAAAACTTGTTGATTGAGTACGGAAATACAAAGCGACTTCTAAATACCTGAATGAGATGCTCCTGTCCCTTTGCAATGCAATGCGGCACTCTGCATTTGATTGGCCTAGTGACAACATATACAGAGATGCAGTTTGGGATCACTGAATATCAGCAATATTATCTGGAGGTACTTGCTTTGGTAGATTATCTTGAGATCTACAAACCCCGGATGAATGGAAAGCTGCCTTGCCCTTCTAACACAGCCAACTGCCTTGGAGCCTTCACAACCACTCCTTGTGTGGTCCAAGAATTCTTTGATGCAGGCTTACCCGTCTTTTTCATTTGCAAGTACGATCAACTCTCCATAGTCAACATTCCCAATATTCTTGCCTTCATTGAACCAACTCTCCCTTCCGACAAAGACATTGTTCAACAAAAACACAATCCGCCCTTTCCTACCATATTTGACGGCTGTGGAAATGATGTACAAAAGCATCACGCCATGCATGCATACTCGCGCACCTGGATGGTATATCAAGATTCTTTTGGCGAAGAGTGTTCTGAGCCCCCTTCTCAAGACCAATTTTCAAAGGGACCTGCAAGCGCTTCCATTACCATCCCCATGTCTCATCTGATGAAGCCACGTATCCAAAAGCCTGCAAATTCAGGTTCATCTAATAACTCTTGTCCTCTTGTTTTACCTAGTAAGTAACATTACTTCTATTCTAATCCACCTACTAACTCTGTTTTAGCTGCTGATTGCTCTAAAATGTCTGGTCGTAAACCTGCAAATCCAGGTCCTACTAAGTCGCATTCTTTTGTTTTACCCTGTAAGCATGATTACTTCCTTTCTGCTGTTTACTTACTGAGTCTCTATCAGCCACCAATCACTCCAAATCCTCTGGTGGTCATAATAAGTTCAAGGACCCAGACTCTGAGTTAATCCCTCCTGCCGTGCCCGTTTGGGCCAATGCCCTTGCAGATGTTGATCAATCACCATCACGTCTGGTGCAAAAACACAAAGTGTTGACTCACTATGGTCACTACGCCCTTCCCGAGCCTGCCTTGTTAGTCACACCTGCTCACAATGAAAAAAAGGCATCCTATATATCAACTTGGTTGTGGGCACGGCCTGCATTACTCTACAGACTGTTCAAGCAAACCTCCACGGCGCTCTCCAATCAAACATGGCAAAATTTTCTCAAACTTGGTTGCAATACAGGAAAGCAAAGTATGACCAAATCTGCTAAATCCTGTGAACTGATCCAGCAAGTAATGGGACCTGTTCTGGACTCAATTGGGGTGTTGGAGTCATCCTCCACTACCCAATCTCCAGTGTCATGGAAAAACATAACACTTGAGGATGGGGAACTTCCTACACCTCTCATTGTTCAAGAAATTCTATGGGAGCTCTTTGAGCTTAATTTCTGCATTGAATTGCTCTCTCTGGACATTTGAGCTTCTTCATCCTCTCTTGATCCTCAAGCGCATTTTGAACATATTCAACGCTGCTTTGTTGACAACAATATGTTACTTGTCAGCATGCCTGTTGTCAATTGAGGACTTGTTGCGGACAAATGGGAGATGCAAGTCCCCTTTCTCTTGTTGTTAATTGAGGTCATGTAAACCTGGTCCAACTGCCCTCCTCTTTTGAAATTGTTGCCACCGCAGGAGTTGAAAGGGACTCTCTCCAAGGAAAGAGCACTTGACCTTGAGGTGGAAGTTGCTAGGTTTTACACGCAATCGTTTTTTGACTATTTTGGTCATGCTGCTCTCGTCCCTCATTGCATTCACATATCCTTGCTCTAATGTCTTTAACATAGCCATATTGCTACAATTTATTTTTTTGGCTCCAGTGCATGCTGGATTACTCAATCAAGCAACAACATCAAATTGATGGATTCTCAAAACAGGGCAACTACTGTACTGTTTCATCAGAGTTTAATACACAAGGCTAGTCACCAGGTGAGTGACTGCCTGTTGACAAATCAGCGTCACCATGCCCATTTCAGGACACCTCTGTCAACACACCTGCAATGACCCCCTTATCTCTCCAGCACATTTCCCTCCTCCTTTCATGCCTCAACAGCGGTCTTGCGACAGACCCCATGGCTCCTGTCCCCTAGTCTAGTCCGTACCAGGTCAGTCATGTCAGCCACCCCGGTGCAGTGAACAATAACCTGACCTCAGCCACCAGATGGTCTGCCCATCTTGGCACTCATCTCAATTGACTCAGTGCTGCCCATGCATCCAGCCACTAACGTTGACTCACACTCTATAAGCTTTAAAAACACTTGTCTCTCTCCTTTATTCACTATTGCAGTTTTCCCAAGACTGCTCTTCACTTTACATTTGTTGTACCTCCCATTGACACCGCATTCTGCATGTCTCATTCTATGACCAACGTTCTTGGTGATCTAGCAAACAACGACAGCAGCTCCACTCAGGCCACCGTACCAGACCCGCCTACTCTGCCTGGGAACCAGCTTGCCAGCACCACACAGTGCTGCCTTGATGTTGCCGACAAGTTCCGCTCGGGGGCACTCTCAAAGGCATCCGCACTCCTCTGCATCCATGGTATCCTCCCCCAAGGCAACACTTTTGTCTCGGCTTTGAGTCCTACGTTGACATACTCAACAGTTATGAGCATTTTTGGAACAATGCGGCTGTTGCGGGGGGATCACTCCCAGCCAACAGGGATGGCCCTGCCGATGAGAGTGAATCTGGGAATCCACACAGTGGACTTGATGCCACCGGGCCAGCTCCTCCACTTTCAATCATGTTGAAGTGCAGCCCCTTGCCTGATGAAAGAGACGCTCCCCCTCGTAAGCAGGCCAACTTTGCAATCCTCCCATGAGTCATCCGGGAGAAGGAGTTGCCATCAACATTATTGCCAGTCCTTCAGCAAACCCAGCTTGCTCTCGAGAATTTTGCTTGGGACCCCAAAGCCGTCAAGGAATTGCTCATCAACTCGGCCAAGTGCCCCCAGTTCCCAGATTCTGAATGGACAAACCTCTTGGCAGGGAAAGCCATTGATCTCAACTGTGTCCTCTCAGGACTCTACTCTGTCTCCTTTGACAACCAATGGCGAGAGAGAATTGGCGATCTTGAACTTGTTGTTGGTGTGTTGGCCCCGTCTCGAGTTGTCAGGACGCACTCCAACTGGACCATTGCCTGGGATCACAGCGTTGAGGCTGTCTTCTTTGTTCTCCCTCACAAGCCCATTAAGTACTTTTTTATATACAACATTTGCTGTCCTTCTTGTTTCATTCCCTTTTGGTAACAATATCTTAATCCTTTGTCCTGATGTACACCTTGATAATCCAACATACAATTGCCCATGTGAAAAGACTGGAGTCTGTAGATTAATTCCCACTATCCTGACTGACTGGCCTTGAGACTTGTTGATAGTCATTGCAAATGCAAGTCGAACTGGAAACTGCCGACATTTAAGTGGAATAGGAAGTGACTCTGCTGATGGTGATAATGTAATTCTTGGAATTAAAACCGTTGTTCCAGCAAATCTTCTATCTCCAGTAATAATCCTGCATTGTAACACCCTTCTTTTAATTGCTGTCACAATCATTCTTGTCCCATTACAAAGTCCTTTTGATGGATCCAAATTTCTAAGAAGCATAACTGGACAACCAACTTTGAGTTTAAGTTCAGCAAGAGGTAGACCACTGGCCCTAAGTGAATGAAGATATTCCACAGGATAAGGCTGATAGTCATTGACAACTTCCTCTTCCAATTGAATAGAGTTTGCACTTATAAGTTGATGCAATTGACCTGGAAATTTAGCCAGAACAGCTTCATTAATATCATCCACATCATTGTTCTTTGCAGATAAAATTGTTCTGTCCAAAAAATACTGGTCAGGTTGTTGGTGGTTAATATTAGGATAGATGGATGTAATAAGGCCATCAATGGTTTGATCAGGACAGCACATATGAGCAGGGATTTCCACAGTCTCAACTTCATCAACATTACTGCCAGCTCCAATATCCAATAACCAAGCAGCATGTTCAATACTATTAAGAGTTCTCTCTAGACGCATATTCTGGTGGAGATAGTGAACATTGATATTTTCCCAGAGTTGACTTTTGCACAAAGAGGCTGATACAATATCCTGTCTCAAGCCTCTTGGAATAACTGGAAGAGTTTGTCTAAAGTCACCACCAAATACCACAGTAAGGCCAGCAAAGGGAACATTGCTCTGAAATAAATCCTGAAGATTGTGGTCAACAGCATGGATAGCATATTTATGCTGCATTGGTACTTCATCCCAGATAATAATCTTGGTATGCTTCAGAACCTGATACATATTGGTATTGCGCTTAATTTTGGCAATTGAAGTTTCATCAATAGGTATAGGAATCTTGAGTCTGGAATATGCTGTTCTGCCACCGTCTAATAATAAGGCAGCAATTCCAGATGAAGCAACACAAAGAGCGATATGACCCTGAGACCGGATAGAAGCTGCCAGAGTATTGAGAACAAAGGTCTTTCCACATCCACCTGCACTATGGATAAAGAACATTCCTCCTTGATCATCATTTACAGAGTTTAAGACGGCATCAAATACGGTAGTCTGCTCCTGATTAAATAGACCTCTGTTGGTTTGAACTAACTGTTCCAGCTCAACTCGATTGTAATTGAGTTGTTCAGCTAGAATGAAGTTCTCTGCTATATCTTCCCAGTCCATATGAGATAGAGGCATAGGTGGGAAATCAGCCAGAGTTTTGTTAGAGTTCATCAGGATTTTGTTGATAAGATGTAAACCGTAATCGTAGATTTCATCATCTGTAAAGTCTCTGTTCTCGTAAAGTGGATTGTGTTGCAGTCTCCTTCTAAGATCATCACAGATCTGATGTTTGAATTGATCCCAGAGTGCTTCAGGTGCAGAAGGATTGCAGTGGAGAAGAATGATTGCAAATAATGATCGGAGAGAAGAACCGGTTTGCATCTGGCCAGCCTCTCGTAGACATTGAATCCATTCTCTGTCATCCTCAAGAATACCCCTTGCTAAACAGGCTTCTCTGAAAGTATCGTAAACAGTGCCTTCAAATGTGCGCAAGTTTTCAAAAGATGTTGCCCCTATTGATATAATTAGCAATTATTTCAAGTTGAACAGAAAATTAATCTTACCTGTGACTACCGTCAACAAAAGTCTAAGATAAAATCTTTCACCCTGAGTAGGAGATGCAAAGTACATTCGACCAATAGCAGGTGAACCTCTTTGTCTTGGATGCCAGCTTTTATTCTTTGCATCATAAACCCATGCCCTTGGAAAATCCTGATAAAGAGTATCACGTGCTTCTGGATACCGTCTATTGGCCTCAAACCACATTGTAAGGTGAGTTTTATGGAGATTATCCCTGCCCAGAACTTCAGCAACAGTATTGTTAGGATTGTAAAAGATAAGCTGTTGATTGGGAAGATGAACTGGAAGATGGTAGACAGCGGGTGACTCTGCATGCATCCGGAATTCAAAGATATGCCAGCAAGCTTCAATTGGAGAAATGTATCGAGCATCCAAATATTCTTTGACTTCATCCCGTTGCTGATCATTGCCTGCAGATAATTCTACGGTGGTTTTGTCATAGCCCTTGTAAATGTACTTGTGAATATACTTGATAGCATCAATGGAGGTACAAATCTCAACATTGATATGGCATTGATATTTGGCGCTAAGATATGGATTGTAAGGCACCACCCAGGAGTTGTCATAAGTAAAACCATTCTTGACAAATGTACAACCATTCCTTGGTCGTGCATAATGCGGATAGCCATCATGTCCAAATTGAGTAGCCTCACAGAACTCCTTGGGAAATTGTTTACTGCATCTACCATTCTTCATGCATTTGGCATTAGGATGACCGTTTCCACAGGGACCATGGACCATAGATTCAGTGATGATTTTGTGAAGTGTAGGCTGAGTGACAGGATCAGGAATCTGAGCAGAGACAATTGTATCAACATGAGCAGCATCACAGACTTTATCTTGAGGATCCAAAAAGATTAGAAGATGCATATGAGGAGGTTCTTGCTTCTGAAACTCAATAATATGCACCCACTGTGGGACCAATAGTATATGATTTTCATTTATCTAATCAGCTATTTATGGGTTGAAAAGCCATACATATCTTGTTGAAATTTACCTGATATATCATCATAATACTTATGAAAAACAGCTGAAATAAAGCTGAAATGTCACCCATTTATTAGGGAAAAAAGTGGTAATTTTCCTCCATTTTGCTAATGATTAAGATTTATGAAAATCATGTATAATATGACCTGATTCAGTGGTCACCTAAATCATAAATTCAGCTGTTTTTCTCAAAGTTGCTGGTCACTTTTTCAAACAAAATTATACCACAACTGACAAGGTTTTATAACCCATTTGTCAGCTACACTTGATATTGGACTAACACCACTATAACATCTTTATATCTATTAATTTAAGAGTTGCTATCTACAGGAATTGAACCCAAGACCTTGTGACATAATGTAACAATCAATCTGCAAACAGAACCACTAAGCTACTGAGACTTTATTATACATAACAATTTTATACATTATATATCCTTTGTCTTTGGCCTTAAGCATTTTATCAAATCACTCAATACAACATATATACAACTCTCATACATAATAACAATAGTTTGGTAGAGTTATCAAAAGTAGAATCTTATAACCACTCCAAAGTACTTTTTAATGTGATTAGGGGATGTATTTTATCTCAATTTTAATACTGAAATTACCATGCTTTTGGGATGAAAATCATATACTTAAAAATGTTGAAATTTGTCTCTTTAATTACTGGATTTGTAGTTTGAGATATCAATTGAATTTTATGCATTAAAGTTGTAAATTTAGAGACTGAAAATCTGACTATTAAATCACACAGTAGATAGCTGATTTTTCATACTCTAAACAGATGAACAATTTTTATTAGATAGTATCTATATTTCACCCATTTAGTGGTTGAAATAATTTGGCTGAAATTCATTAATTAATTCATCCATTCTAACTTCATACATTAAATGGCTGAAAAAGTTCATTCAGCCACTAAATGTATTATTTTTAGGCCTTAGCAGTTCCACAGTGACCATAGCCACTATCTTGCCAAAAAGACCATCCTTGATTTCTTTGAGCAGGGCTTTCTTCTTCAACTCAAATACTCTGGCCACAATGTCTGGTCAATCAGTAACAGACTGTTTTCTGCCATTGCCGTCTGTGAATAATGCTTCCTGAATTTCAGGCTAGTTGGGATTGGCAGTCATGGTGAGAAATATATCTGGCTGTTGAAATGTTCTGCAAATGGCCATAGAGTCCTGGAATAGCTGATTCATGTGGCGTTCACTTCCAATATGAGATGACGGTAGAATCATTCTGGTGCCATGATTTTCAAGAGCAATATTGTTGTCTTGATCTCCAAGTGCTATATCTCTTAGACCCTGATATACATCTGCTCTGAGTTGTTTCTGGTGAGTTCTGATCCAGAAAAGAGCACTCTGCTCAACCGATGCCCAAGTATCCACCACATATTGCTGAAATAGTTTACCACTCCAGAATAAGGCAGGCTGATTGCCAGGTCGAACATGCAGACAATATGCATAATAACACCGTTGAGAGACTTTTTTTGATCTGACATTGTTGTTTGGCCCAGGAAGGGATAAAATATTTCTATGCCACCCGTCATCACCATGAGGAAAGAGAAGAACATAGTGCAGAGCTGAATATGATGGATGAAGATGGCTGATTCTCTGAAGTCCACCACCGTGCAAACGTAGAACAATATCTCTTTCATCAGACCGTGTATTATGATCACCTGGATAAAAAAGAGTCAGAATTAATATATATTCAATGATAGTTAAAAATTTACTAACCTGGAATAATAGCTGCAATTTCATCAGCAGTAGGAAGATTGTACCGTCTAGGATCTTCATTACAATCAGCCCTAAGTTTGACATGAATATTCTGCTGTTCCTCTGCAGGTTTCTCACTCATGATTTGGAAAGCTTGTTTGAAATGAAGAGCATTGTAGTGAGGACATGAAGTTGTCATGGGACCAAGAGATTAAATAGCAATAGGCTTGTGATATGATGCTCTTCCTCTGGGTAGCGGTTGCTGAGGATGACTATCAATATTGTCATTATCCTTGTTCAAATTCTGTCCAAGTTGATTTTCTTGATTCCCATTCTCCATGTATTCCAAATCCAGATCTAACTATGCTGCAAGGTTATCTTGTGGCTGACTACAATACCGATCCAAATTTCTTTGTTCCTGATTCTCCAAATCATTGTCATTGTTCTGAGGGTTTAGATTGTCAATCTGCTGTATGTCATCATCCTCCAGTTCATCTCTCCATTCTTGCATAATCTGTTCCCTTCTTTGTCTCTCGAATTCTCTTCTTTGTCTCTTCTCTGCTGCTTGTTCATTTCTCCATTCCTATAACATCTCCAGCCCTCTTTGGTCATCCAATTGTAATCTTTGTCTCTCCTGTTCTACTAACTCTAACCTTCTTTGTTCCTCCAACTGTCTTCTCTGTATTTCCAGTTCTAATAATTCCAGCCTTCTTTGTTCTTCCAACTGTAATCTTTGTCTCTCCTCCTGTCTTCTTTGTTCTTCCAACTGAATTCTCTGTAGCTCTCTTTGTTGTTAAGCTTGTACTGCCTGTTCTCTAATCCTTTCAGCATGCTTTCTTTCTCTGTGTCTCAATTGCTCCTCCAACTGTGCTATTTGAAGTCTATCCTGCTCATGTGATCTATGAGCAATATGACTGCAATGTAAATTATTTAAAGCAGGATTGGCTTGACCATCTGTAATATCATGCTGTGGTCTGAACAGCTGTATAGGACAGCCTCTACGTGCAGGAACTGGATTGAGATTGGGAGTAATGAGTCTTGATGGGCCAGGTATAGCATTGGCATAAGTGGGTGGCTGTGCACCAAATGCAGGAAGTAAAGGCATTGGATGTTGTCTTGGAGCATTAAAGCTAGCAGGAATGACAACTTAAGGAATATTAGCAGCCAATTGAGCACCAAAGTTAGGCTGGACAGGGACAGCAGGAGGTAGTCTACTTCTGTCACGGTTATGACACTGCTCAGGAGAAGTCATCTGTAGACGCTGTTCACGATCCATATCTGAAACAGTCTGATGCTGCCATTCAGGAGTGGTAGGAGGCTCAGAAGGATTCTTAAATAATATAGATTATTAGAATGATATTTTAATTTAATTAGACAGACTTATAGCTCACATAATGGTAGCAATAAAATAATTGGTTACAATTTCAAAAAAAATCCTGGATAAACCTGTGACTGTGTGGAACTATTGGTTCAACTACGGTGTGCCAGCCAAGATGTAAGGAGTAATATTATTATTATTATACTATTATTATTAGTATATTATTTGTATGTATTTGGCAACAACACTATAGGTGTCTGCCCTTTGGGGTTGTTGAAGAAAATCCTTCATCACCCCATCGTACACGCCTAATTGAATTGGGTCTTGTGTATAGGAGTGAACTTAAGGAGGATTACC
>JASFDB010000197.1:0-10145 GCA_036937035.1 Cystodermella granulosa | reverse complement strand
CTATAGCTAGTTGCACCTGTCAAGGAATTCCCCATTCTTTTCTCTTTGGAATTCCCTTGACAGGTGAGTAGTATTATAACTTGTACATACCCAATATAACTTTGGAATTCCCTTGACAGCCTGTGTGAGGTCCACAGTTTGCGTCTAAGGTTGCCCTTACAACAACCCATTTAGCAAAACCATCACAAATGGTCCCGATGTCAGCTGTTGAGAGTTCCATTTTTAGGCATGCATTAATGAGACGAACAAGGGATAAGAAATGAGTGAAATAAAGCTGCTTCATGAAGTGGCGTCTGAGGACAACAGGGCCAAGAAGAGTTGTGAAAAGGAGCCAAGACTCTGCTATAAAATAGTGTCGCTCTTTGGAAATATTTGGAACTCGACAGCCAAATGCCGAGGGGATTGTATTCCCAGACCTTGTACATGCCAGACCAATAGCATCCCACACTGTACTTGAAATCACATAGTCTTCTCAACCGCTATCCATCCCCTTAAAGTCATTTGTCCAGATTGAGACGAGCATCGGAATTATGTTCTCAAAGACTAAGTGCATGAAGTCATAAGGAAACGAGACTGGGAACAAGAGACTTGAAAGTCTTGAGAGGGCTGGAATGCCATGGATTCCAGACTGCTTTGCACGACGTTCTTTTTCTGCCTTGTTTTTGGTGGCAGACACATGTTTGGCCTGGGATATGAATTGTTCATGGGTTCGGAGAGGAAGGTGAAGGGGATCATAAGACTGGTTTGACGAGCGATGAAGTGGCGTGTAGAGTGCCTTAGAACTTGAATCAGTATGTGATATCCCTTTAATCATACATGCACGGCAAGGAAAGACGGCATTGTGGCCCTTCATCCGCATTATTTTGGCAACCGCTGGCATGTCACCGAATGCAATAATCAGGTATGCACATAGGAGAAATAACCTCTTCTGTCGCATGTCAAAGGCTGGAACACCCTTTGCAAGTTGCAGAAGCTCGTTAATAAGAGGAATCAGAAACGAGTCAAAATCTTTGGGCTGACGTGGGCCGGGAATCACTCCTAGGCAGAGTATGTTCTTCAATTTGAAGCGTATCTCGGGAGAGAGGTTGTAGTTGAATGCGATGATTGGCCAGCAGGTTTGCTTTCAAGACTTGAAAGGACAGAATCCGTCTGTTGAGATCCCTAATGCAATGTCTCTTGGGTACGAGAAGAACTTGTGGGATAATGGCACTCCATCAATGGTCACATATGATTGTTGAAGATGCTGGTAGTGTTCACCATTGAAAACATCTGCCATAGTACCTGCTTCGTGATTGTAATTGTGCCGATAATCTAGGTTGTTGGCGAATTCGGGATCCAGGAAAAGGTTTGTGAGGCGGGGAATCAAGGGAATATATGAGAATATGTTTTGGGGGGCTTGTTTAGTGTTGTAACGAGGTTGATCACAGAATGGGCATTTTTCCAACAATTCATAAGCACCAGTAAAGCAACAACACAAGTTGATGCAACAATGGTAATCAACTGGTTTGACACCAGATAGAAATTCTATGCGCGAACCAAGCCGCTTGAGGGAGAGAAGGTTATTCAATTTAGGAAAGGCATGCGTCATTTTTTCATATGATTCTCCGCCAAGGTCAGTATCAACCTTGAAGTTGTAAGCACAGACATTATCCATATCGATTTCAGATAAATGATAACCTAATTTTATGAGTAACAGCATATATTGAGAGTTAAGTGACTTACCTCGAGATGCCGCCTCCACCTCAAACTCTTCTTCAAGAATAACAGTAGCTGGTAGTTCGCATCCCTGAGCTATGTCGTTGTTGTTTGCTTGAGGGGCATATGGTAACATCAGGCCTGCAGGCTCTGCTCTACCATTGTTTTCAACCAATCCATCGTCCGAGTCATCTGATGGCATTGGCCTAGAGTCCATTTTGAAGTCTGAAGCCATAGAACTCCCAATTGCTCTGTTTGTTGCTGAAGGGCCTGCAGTCACGGTTGAACTAGACTTTGAATTTTCTGGGCATGGATGGGTGTCGGCACTGTGGCGTAGATTTTGAAGGGTCTTGTTACGATGCTGGGCTAAAATAACATCTCAAGCACCTTGACCATCCCGGATATGTTTATGCATGGTCCCGCGAGTCACTACCTTCTTACATCCACATGCACAGAGCATGCGCACCATATTTGTGAGAGAGAGAGAATGAGAGTGAGAGAGAATGAGGGGCTGAATGTTGAACGATGACAAAATGTTGTTTGGAGTTGAGCAACCCTAGGTCTTGGAGCGTTGTGGCCCTGAATGTAGTCACAATCGACACTTGCTTGCGCTGTAAACACATTGGAAATGTAAATTGAGCAGATTGGTTTGGGATACAGAAGATAATTGTTACATATTTACATGATTATTTCTTCTCTGTCTAGTCTGATTCATGCTTGCGCAAATTTGGTGATAGCATAGACCACAGTCTCGAAAATATTGCGAAAATCCCCAGGCATACCCCAGTCATTCTCCAGGAGATGCGAGTCCAATTCTTCTGCAGCTTGTTTGGCGGTATCAATACCATATGATTTGCAGTGAGCCATATAAGACATGGCATCACAACCGGGTATCATAATCTCCAGGACTTCCAACACATCCTGTATGTCGACGTGGATAGCCTGAAGATTGCCAGGTGTTGTTTGAACCTTTTTCTCAGCATATTTGGTAACGTGTAGTCGCTTTGATGAGTGGTCACCTTCTGCTGGGAGATGCACTGTGTTAGTGATCTAAAAATATTAGTTTGAGTTCTGAACGTCAAAGCATGAATCCAACTCACCTGTTGAAGAGAATTTGCTTTTCTTTTTTTTGCAGCAAGCTCAGAAGGTGTTGCAGCTTGAGGCATGGGCGGCAAGTTGGTCTTGGAACCGCCAGCTGTCAAGGGTATGGCAGGCTTTCCGTTGATGTTGCAAGCAGCAGCACCTTCAGGACTCGAGTACTAGTAATCAAACAAATCCAGTCAGTAGTACATTGAAGAAAAAAGAAAGTACATACATTGTGCATTATGACAGTGTCACAAGTAATGTTCACACTGGCTGTTTTGCCACCTTGAACTAAGGCCCAGTTAGTTTGTCATGACTCAAATATGGCGGCGCAGACTGAAGAACTTACTGGGGTCACCCAAAGAGGCATTTGGTACAGAGGTCATATTGGGGGTGAAAGTTGATATTGTAGACTTGAAGTTGAAGTACGTGGATTCATTGTTGCAGTACAGTAGGTGCAATATATACTAAGGCGCATTGAACTCCACTATGTGGAGTTGTCTCGAAGAGATGTGACAATCAATATGTCACATCTCATCGCTCTTCTTGAGTCATGGCCTGTGCACACGGCTGAGCGCTCTCTGTATCTCAGTATCACTTCTGTTCTTTCTTTATATCATTAACATTTGTACATGCCACAAACCCAATAGACCTGATGTTGAGTACCGTATGATGTTGTCCAATGGCCATTGGGGCCCATGGCCATATCCGGTACCGGTAAAGGAAGGTATGATGTCATCTGTTGGAGTCCTGTCCCGGGGAGTACTTAAAGCCCCATTCTGACTCCATTATTGCTAAACTTTGCCTCCGACTCTTCAATGGCCCGTAAACAAGCTTCTAAAGCTCGTAAGGCCAAGGAAAAGGAGGATGTAAACCAATCCTCTTCATCGACCACTCGCAAAACCCGAAAAGGTGTGGCATTGGTTGGCACT
This sequence comes from Cystodermella granulosa, assembly GCA_036937035.1. NCBI lineage: Eukaryota > Fungi > Basidiomycota > Agaricomycetes > Agaricales > Squamanitaceae > Cystodermella > Cystodermella granulosa. The sequence goes on along the minus strand of JASFDB010000197.1, from coordinate 6,435 downwards.
ACAAACAACAAACAACAAACGTCAGATGCCAACAATGAGCAGAGGCAGGCCACCAAAAATCAAGAACTGCTAGCGCTCAAAAGTTAGCAATTTTTTATTCATCAGATACTTACTTATGATTGTTACAGAAAAACTCAAGGAAATACAAGCTGCAAAGGAGGCCGCTGAACAGGAGCTAGCTCAGACTCGTCAGATTGTACAGTCCCATCAGGATGGCAGCCAAAATAAGAGCAATGCCGGACAAGAGGTTATGCTAATTCCACGGCCTCGTCGAGCTGATGATATCACCATAGAAAATATTCGAAAGATGATGGATCTGGCTGATGACGACAAGGAATGGGTTAGAATCCGAGTAAGTGGCTCATTATATATTGTTATTGAAGCTCTAAATACAAAGCCAACTTGAATGACATATAGAATGTATTTCGGGACTTCATGAGAGCCGGTCACATTGACTGGTCATTAAATTGGAAAGGACAAAAGGCTCAGAAACTAAGTAAAGTGTATGATGCTGTGAGTATACCTCACACTTTTTCCTCACTCCATTCTTCAATAATTGTATCCTTTGACAGATTGAAGAAAATGTCCCTGCCCTTTGTCAATTTACAAATAACTGGGTAACCAAGCTGCTGGCAAAAAGGACCTTTTCTGCTCATCGAAGTTATGAAAGCTGCAAGGATAACACCAACACGTACCGTGGCAAACGTAAAAGTCTTGCAAAGCAGGCCAGGGGTACGAAAAGGAGGTGTATTCTTGACGACTCAGAATTTGAAGAACTCGAAGATGATCAGCAGCCTGAGTGCGATGACGATGACGATGACGATGGCAATGGTGATGCCTGCCTGCCTGCCAATCAATCAGAATCTGATACACTCCCTTCCCCTTCTTTGTCCCCGGTCCCTGACTAGCCAGTTGGTCCAGTCCTCTGAAATATGCTAGATTTCATGTATATTCATCACGAAATTCTGACAATAAATGCTGTTAAATTTACTCTGCTTTTGAAGACTTTCACACTACGAGACACCCAGATTCAAGCAATATTCACACAGTTACAACTGAGTTTTGTTCACAAGTTTATGTGAAACTCAGTTGTGAAACTGTGACTTTTACCATGAAAATCACTCGTATCTAACTTGCCTTTCACTTGTGGACTTGAAGATTTCTCACAATATTTTATGTTGGTGAGCTATAAATCCTGTTTCAGAGAGTAATTCACCAATATATATAGTGAATCACAGAGCGAACCGATCATTTAAGTATGTGAAAAATTTTCGCTTGTCAGGGCTTCATTCACTGGAGATCAGGCGAGAGTCTCTCAAAATTGAACAACTTTCTCGATAACTGACAGTGAATTCTATAGTGAATATCACGGGGTTTTGGTCTCGCAGTGAAGGGAAGAGATGGGAAGAGAGATGGTGGGAAAGATGGTTGAAGTTCTGCTGACTAAGCCAAAAAAGCAAAGCAAGAGAAGTGGGGGATTTTTTGGCAAAGGTGAGGCTTTATATATGCCAAAAAGTAGCACTATATATCCTTTCTGCATATCAACATAGTGCTTTAAAGTTAGTAACCCCTTATTATGACTACTATCAGTGTATATGGTCCTATGTAGTGCTGCATAGAGCTTGGTAGCATTATCCTGATTTGCTGATGCCATTATGTTATTAAAAAAATGTAAAAACATCAGATGCTGCAAAATATATACCTTGACTGTTTTTAAAGGTGTCCAATGGGTTGCAAGGTTCATAACCCTAAAAATATTAAAGCATACATTCTAGTCAAAGAAGAAAGATTAAACAGAAAGCCAGGCACTCTGTAACCCAAGACTAAATACCCAAGTAATCACCAAGGAGCAGGACCCAATAGCTCTAAGGATCCAGGCTAACTCAGGAGATCCAGGATCCAGGAGCTTTAAGGATCTAGCAGAGTCCAGGAGACCCAGGACCCAGGAGCTCTAAGGATCTAGGAGAGTCCAGGAGACCCAGGACCCAGGAGACTCATAACCCAGGAGATCCAGGTGACTGTAGGGGACCCATCTCCAAGGAGACATAGCCCCCAGGTGCCCAGGTGTCTATCTAATCATCTGGTATTATCCAGGAACCCAGGTGCCAGGTGACCTAACCCTGGGTGACTTGAAAGAAAAAAAGTGATGTCAACCTAATCTGGACTGTGACTACTATATATGGTAATTGTGCCTGCACCTGGCACTCCAGAATCCATACTTTCATTTCTGTTGACAATTAGAGCAGATGACCAAGCTCTTGATTGTGCTGCAGATCCATCGTATTTGGGTCCCAAGATTTTTCCATTGGTTTTGAACTGTGGGAGAGAGATAGTATGTTGTTTTCTCTCCAACAATAGAGGTGTGGTTCAAGGTTTCTAGATAGCAACAATCAAAAACAGGGGAAAGGGGAACCATGGCTGTCCAACTGTGTTCAATGTTTAACATCCACTTTGGTTTTTGGTAGATAGATAGGAATGGCTTATTTTTAAAGAAGGTGTTTCCTTTTAGAATTGGGTAGTCTACTTCTTGAGGTGCAGAAACGTTCCTTTGACAATTTGGTGAATAGTAGATAGTGCCATCAAGTTGGTAAAGACGGCCCCGGCGATGGTCTATGGTGTAGGACATCTTGATCTTGAAAGTAGACTAAAGAAGGTGTTGTCAGTGTTTAAACGTTTAAGTTGAACAGTTGGGAAAAAATGTCGTGGCAAATGATGAGCGCCTGCCTCTAGCTGAGGCCCCGTGAGAAAGCCGGGCATGCGTTATTAACAATTACATTATTTTGCAGCTGCAGTCTACTAATAACCAATAATGAGAAATTGACAAAATTATGAGTTCAAATGCCATTAGAACACATTATGTTACATTGTCAGACAGTTAATGATGTCCAATGCCTGGTAATGTACTCTTTCACCATTTCAAAACATTAATCTACATTACTATACCTTCGGTTGTTTTTGTGCTTGATGTTATTCAATGTCACAATGACGCATTAATATATATTTGATCTGACCACGCCCTTAAGTATGCCCTGATCTCCAACAATTTCCTTGTTGTTACACTCGTCGCTTGCTGCCACTTGCTCGCTCAATCTCTACATTCTCTAACATGTCTATGCGCGCGTGTGCTGTTGTCTATATTGTATCAGCACCTGAAGGAGTCACCGCCAAGGAGCCGGCAGCGGTCCTGATATCTAACATACAAAGTTCCGTACATATAGCCAGTATGCATAATTAGGGGCATTCGCATATAAATGCCTTGCATTTGAGGTGGAAGGCTATCTAGCAGATGTAATCCCTCATGATCACGGCCACGGGCATCATTGATACCTTGTCGTCCGAAGAAGGAGAGACGTGGAATAAGCTGGGCACCAGAGATGATGCAGCAGTTGTAACTTTCAGTCAGGAGAAATTTCGAGGATGATTTGATGACCTATGCCGTTTCATAAATATAATTAGGGCTTATACCTGTTATATACAGCCAGTCCCTAGGGTCCACACCCTAGATTTCATATCCTAGTCATACTCTACTATCCCCCATAACCCTGAGCATATTATTAGGGAGCCCGACTTGCTTTCCAGGACGTTTTCCAATATAACATTTAGTGAAATCCTGTTGTAAAGCCTGCTTGAAGAGTCAACATGATTCATTGCAGGCAGCACCGTCAACTTACGGTGTGACTAGCGAGAATGATTCTCTGATGAGGTCGGTGCTTTGACATATGGTAAGGGCCGTCTGGAGCCCAAAACTGGCTGTGTGCGGCCTGGCCTGTTCCATACAACAATATGTCGACCTTTTTCGGCATAAAGAGCGTTTTCAGTTCATGCTCCCATTGAGCGAGCAACGTGCCAGGTGCAACAATGATGTGGGGCAGGCTGGGGATCATTTTGGAGTCCTTTAAATAAGGAGAAGATACTGAATTACATGAGCCAAGATATATATGACAAGCGAAATAAACTCACCTAAAATGGGGGGAGGACTCTGTTGCTCGCTCAACCAAATGGCATCGTTCAGAAAGCCAATTGTAGCGATAGTTTGGGCCGTCTTTCCCAGCCCAACGTCATCCGCAATCAACATACCTGTACAATGTCCAGGAGCTGCCGTCTTGGAAAATACATGCCGGATGGTCAAGTGAATCCCCACCAGTTGATGCTAATGAAGTGACATGGGTTTTAGAGACACCATCAACTCAGCATTGAGCTCGAAAACATCTGGGTTATTGGGGCCGATGCTGATATTGGAATATGTGCCATCAAGAGTAGAAATACAGTGGTGGCAAGGACGAGCATATGGAAAGAAGATAGGAATTAGAATAAAGCCATTGCTCAATATGGGCTATCTGAAACTTCAGCATTGGCGACGCCAACAGTGTGTTGGGTGAGTTGTTATTGGGCCCGCTTTCTATCTTAAAGTTCACACTTTAACACATATCTCTTGTGACAATATTATTATTTTCCTCACTCAGGGGCAAGGTACAAACAGTACTACTACAACCCCATGGCCTGGGGTAGGCATCAAACAAGGATATAAAAACTTACAGAAGGTCAATAACTGTGATGGCTTGCCAATATTTACAACAACTTACATATATTGGGCAGCCTATTGCATCAAGGCCTATTTCCAGCATCTCAAATCATCAATGTCAAAGAGCCTACTATTCTCGGCTCTAGTCTGAAAGAGAGCAGCAGCGAAGATTTGTGGTCTACTATACAATATTTTACACCGGAACAACATTTACAGTGTATATGCAGAAGATGGGGGGTAACTGGCACACTGGTAGCATAGATCATATACTATCAGAATATAAAAAGGGACACAATTCTGTTGAGAATTGAGCAAACCGCACTTGTTTCAAAAACTTTGATCAAATTTGGTCATGAACTAGTTGCAGTGATAGTAATAAAAGCTGTAGAATAATACTCTCCAATTATTCTACTCTGGAGCATTGTACTCCCTGGCCTCCTCCCTCTCCTCAAAAGTCATTTCCTTAATGGCTTTCTTCTTGCGGAACAAATTTTTGGGAAGTTTTCCATTGATTTCCTTTGAATAGTTACTATCAGATTCCAGGTGCCACGGAGACAGACATGCTCACCTTGTACTCCTCTATTTCTTGCTTGAATTTGTCCAGCTGGTAGCAGGTCATTGGATAGTGTGGCATAAACTGAAATTGTTACTCACCAGACCAGGAAAGTGAGCCTCACATAACTTTTCCTGCTCTCTAATGAGCTCACCGGTGTGTCTGAATCTTGTTGAGTGCACTGAGATGAGGTATTGGATTAAATGTACAGATAGAAAAAATAAACCGATTGTCTCCAGACTCCTGAATGTAAAGAATTTTTAAGATGTCTTTTGTCCAATCCTTTTTTTTCCTATAGCACATCAGCATTTTTATCGCTTTGCTGCTGCGTTGTGCTTGGGTATATCACAAACCCAATGCCCAAAACTATATTCCTGGTCTTGGACGCCAAGGGTTGCAAATTGGTTTGAAACATGGGCTTTGTTGAACTGTTCTTGGTGATGATAAAATTCAGGATTGTTGAATGTAGTCATGAAGGAGCTTGTGGACAATTAGAATACAATGGACTGTGGGCAAAACAGGCCTTATAACTGCAAGTTGTTAAGTATATGTTTAGTCTTAATCATGGTGACAGAAAACCACAAACTTCTATTATACCGTTCATTGATCACAGTACTTCTCAATGCCAAGTTGAGGCCTTGAAGGATGCAAAGCAGTTGAAAGAGATCAATTTGAATGGAAAAAAAATAGTGCTATTGCCACACTGTTATTGGTTAGCAGTCAGAGTCCTATCACTTGAACATTAAAGCCATGTGGTAGTGACTGATCAGTGATAGCATGTTTAGTATCACTCCAACAATGACAAAAAATTCCGGATATTGCACCATTTGTCAGTATTTCTCAATGCCAATTTGAGGCCTTGAAGGATGTGGAGCTGTTGAAAGGGATTGATTTGAATGAGAAAAAATAGCCATTGAAGTTGCAAACATTAATTACTGTGTCACAATAATATCCAGCAGGAAAATCAGCTCATTTCTGATCACATCATTAAGAACCTGAACATCCTATACAAATTGAGGAGGATATTTTTGTCTGATATCTAGAACATTGTCAACTAAGGAGTTTGCTATATTATCATTTGTGTTCCTGCAGTCCAAAGTGCTCTAAAAATATGAGCTGACTTAATATGACATCATTGATCTCTAAAAATAGATACTGTTCTCTGATAGAGCATTTATTATTTCTATTATTTTTCATAGAAATTACATGATATAATATATATTTCTTATCAAGTTATTTACAAAATACTGTTCCAAATATCAGCATTGATACATTTAAATTAGTTAATTAATTTCGCACTAAACCCTGATTGATTTCCGACCCCCTGGAACGGCTCGCTCAGTCCTTGTCCTTTCTTTCT
>JASFDB010000196.1:0-10166 GCA_036937035.1 Cystodermella granulosa | reverse complement strand
CGTGGGTGTGCTGTTTGTAGTATTTCAGTAAAATTGAATAAAAACAATATAAAACCACTCACCGGTTTTATTTTACTCACAATTCGGCCTACGGAAAGTCAAAACGACTTTCCGTAGGCCCCTAGGGGGTTTCGCAATGCGTTTGGGCAGTGGGAGAGGGAGGAGCAGGAGCAGGGAGGAGCAGGGGAGTTTGGCGGATTCGAAAATGACAGCGTTTCCTAATTTGGACAACGCTGATGGCTCCGAACGGCTGAGCCACTCGGCAGCCGCTAAATTTGGGGGCTGAGCCATATTTAGCCATCAGCCGATCACTCGGCGCAGCGTGGCTGGGATAGCGGCGCGGCTTGCCGGCTCACGGCTTCCGAGCCGCGCCGTTGGAAACACTAGGACCAGCGACTCCAAACTGGACTTTGCAAGCAAACAATCTTTGGTGGGTTGAAGCACACACTCGGTATCCCAAACATGTTCGTGATGGACTTGATGCATCTAACGGCCCTCAATGATCCTGATCTTCTTTTGGGACTTTGGCGTGGCACACTCAAATGTTATGCTCCGGACCACCGAGATACATGGGATTGGTGAGTTTTAGTAGGGAAAGTATGGGAGAATCATGGCAAAACGGTTGCAATGGCAAGACTATATTTGCCTTCGTCATTTGGAAGGGTCCCTCGAAATCCTGCTGAGAAAATAAACACTGGTTATAAAGCATGGGAATTTCTTATTCACCTTTTTGGCCTAGGACCCGCACTGCTCCGCTCTATTCTCCCTGAAAAATATTGGTTGAACTTTTGCAAGCTCGTGCGTGGGGTACAGCTCCTCTATCAACGGAACATCTCTCATGAGCATCTCTGCAATGCCAATGCCCTGCTCAGTCAGTTTCACAAGGAGTTCGAAGAAATTTATGTACAACGCCGAGCTGAGTGCATGCATTTTGTACGTCAAAGCATTCATCTTCTCCTACATATGGCTCCGGAGACGGTTCGTGCAGGGCCTCTTATGTGTTATGCGCAATGGACAATGGAGACTGCAATTGGTAATTTGGGAGAAGAAATACGTCAAGATAAAGACCCTTATGCAAACATTGCTCAGCGAGGACTCCTGCGTGCGCAAGTCAATGCTCTTCTCAGTATCATACCAGAAGCCTTACCTGCAAATGAGAGGACGTCACCGAAAGGACCTCGAGGTAGCAAGGATCTTGGCGGCGGTTATTTTTTGCTGCCTGCATGCCAGCCCACTGCTGTGAACATTTCTGACCAGGAGACCGCAGCAATAATGGCTCTGTGGGATAAAAACGGGTGGCCAAACAGAGACCATTGGCCTCCAGCAGTGCGGAGGTGGTCTCGCCTTCGTCTACCTAATGGCCAGGATGTCCGCTCAGCTTGGGGAGAGTCTCGGATGAAAAAGGAGCATCGTAAAACTACAGTAATAAAGGTATGTTCACCAGTTCACCATTGTATATCAAGCACTAATACATCCAATTAACTATTGTTAAAGTTCCGAGCTGAAAATGGCAGCCACTCTCAATTCGCAGAAGTGCGCTATTTTTTTCGCTTGAAGTTCGGTATCGAAACACACTCTTTGGTTATTGCCTCTGTATTCTCCCCCCCAGATCATCTCCTCTTCGAAAAATCGTATCAAACTGTCTATGCATGCCATTATCTAGGGGACAATGCTTTGATTGCAATGGATGCAAAGTGTGTTGAGTCCGTGGTTTCCATGGTGCCATATTGGAAACTTACAGAGGAAGGTGATATTTTAATGCCAACAACTGAGCATTTCTTGGTAGAGAAAATTGGGTTGGCTATAACATCGCTTCTGGGGATTAGGATAACAGAGGACGACGATGATGATGGCGACATGGGGGCAGAAGCGGATCAAAATGATGAAGGAACTAGTTAGCAACTAGTTTGCAATTTAATAGTATACCAATCCTATACATTAAATTCTCTGTAGTGCCACTGATACATACTGTATATACATATTGCATACTACTACAGCCTGAACCCACTGAGACGATGTTGAGATCACGCGATCACAAGAAGATTGCACCGCACGCGGCACAACAACACTTCTTTACCATATACATTCTAACACCAGCGTTATGCAGTTCAACTTTCCTTCTGACGATAGTACCGCTTTTATGGGTTCAGATTCACAATCAGTATTTGGTTACCAGCAGGGTTCAAGCCCAGAACGTCCAACTTCAAGCTCGCACCAAGATCACCCACATTCATCCATGCAATACCAGGTAAATTACCAGAATTACTCGCTATTCAAACTGTTCCTGCTAACAGATAGTTTGTTAGAATATAATATCTCGACAGCTCACAAATCCTTCTAGGGGTTATAATCCAATGCCTTTCGGCGCATATATGCAGAATTCACCTCAAAATCAGGACGTGCTAATGCTACAACATCAAAACACTAACCTTTTGTTGCAAATCACCCGATTAGAAGCTCAATTAGAAGCTGTACAGTGAGTTCTCCCCTCTATCCAAACCTCCTAGGTATAATTGAAATTTGTAAGGGCAAACTATGACAAGTTGCTTTGGCAACTTGAAAACGGTCCTTGTGGAGGATCTGGCGCTCAATCAAGCAAAACTCTCATATCATACAAATTGGCACTGGATCCACTGTTGCAAAATGACTACAAATTAGTCAAATACTGGACGGAGAAGTCATTCACGCGGAATCAAAAGCAACAGGAGGGTGATTACCAATGGCTTGGCAATCTCAAAGCCAAAACGAGGACGTCCGTATGCCAAAAATGTGGATGCTGACAATAGTGACGAGGAAGAAAATGGTAACGATACCTATAGGTACATTGAAATGGTAAATGGCAAGGGAGTGAATGACTCACGGAGGAGAGCTTTTGGTACAAAAGCCCGCAAGATTTTCAACGCACTGAAGGAGTTCGACATGGCACCATCTTCCTGGACTCATATCAGTTCCCAAGCATACGACTACTTTAAAGTCGAGATGCTGAACGACTTTATGGAGTTTTGCCTATGCGACAGTAATTGGAAACTTGATCGATGGGCCCCTCGTGCATATGCATCATGGATTCAAAACATTCGGAAGAAGGATTATGTTCGCAAAGCAGACAACGCTCCCCCGCGCAAAAAAATCAAACAATCATTGTCACCTACTATTGCTGCCGTCGACTTGCAAGTGGCACTCGACGATCCAGATTTACTGAAGATCAATGGAGCTGATGATAGCCATGGAGGCGATGCTGTCAACTGGGGCTCTTCGGAGGCTATGGATACCAGCAAGGCACATGTCGACAACTCTCTGGAGAGTATCAACATGCCTAATTCTGGTATCCAAGTGGTATACTTTCATATTGTTATTTGACACGTCAACTAGACTACTGAAATTGACCTTCAACTTTAGCAACCTGAAGGAGCCACCGTTCTGACCATTTTCGATCCCCTGTGAGTACTTCCAGTTCTTTTTCTTTTACAAAACTGACTTGGAATCATCAATAGCAGTTCTGCCGGCTCTTTTGCTGACATCGACGCTGCCTTTTCACACTCAACAACTGTAACCATGCTCACTGGCACGGTGACTGGGCCAGTGACTTCCCCTAACCCAGATGCGGCGGCGGTAACAGTTCCTGAATCGGGAACGGCCACTGGTATAATTCCTACTGCCAAATGCTCTCTTCATTATATGTACTAATTGTGAGTCACTCCATGCAGCACCACCAGCAGAACCCCCCAAGGCATCGTCAACGAGTATGCAGAACTGTGACATTGGCCCCATGTTGGAGACAACAGCTACATCTCTGCCCCAGGTGCCGACATCCACTACAAATGACTCAGACGCGCCCACCAAAAGTTCCACAACTTGTCCGATACCGCCGGTTGTAGTTTCGTGTGCTGCAGAAAGCTCAAAGAGGACAAAAGGGTCACCGCCGCTAGCAGTGGTAGGAACGGGGTTGACAGATAAGTGAGTTTTTGATAAGCGGCGCCAGCTCATAGTCCTTACTAATGTGCACAATTCAACGTTTCAGAAACTTTGCAATGAGAGACTGGATTGCAACACACCCGGGCGGTCTTAAGAAGGATTTCGAGGCTTATTACAAGGGGCTATCAGTAGCTCAAAAAAAGGCGAGACTCGGATGTTATTTATTGTCGTAAATCTGTATTCAGAACATTTAACTAGGTCTTCGCTACCCGGGCAAAGGATGCGGTATGTCATTTCATTTGCACTTTCTTGAATATATGCTAATATTGAGTTGTTGTTAGCAAAAATCTGCCAAAGCGGACAAGGGACTTTCAAGGAGTGAGTAGTACCCTTAACCCACACCAACAAATCTTCGAGTCATACTAAATATTCTATTTCAGATAACGGGACTGCTACTTTGACTCCTTCATGTGCCGACACAGTATAGACAGCAACACATAGATGCATTAGGACTTGGAGAATGCATGGATCAAGCGAGCGTGCAGCGTAAACGGACTTGTAACAAGGGATTTGGTCACGGTGGAATCAGGGCATAAGGGCGTGGTCTGATCAAATGTATATTAATGCAAAAGAATGAAATAGCCCTCATTAAAACACATTGAATTGCATTAAGCACGAAAACAAGAAAAGGTATAGAAAAGTAAATTAATGTTTTAAAATGTTGAAAGAGTACATTACCGGGTATTAGACAGCATTAGCTGTCTGACAATATAATGTAATGTGTCCTAATGACGTTTGAATTCATTAAAAAGGCGATCTGACATTACCGGTCATTAGCATACAGCAGATGTGAGAAAATGTGAGATAATGCGAGGCAATGCCCGGCTTTCTCACTGGGCTTGAATGGCCATAAAACACCCTCTCCTCCTCCCCACTCTCCACATTCCACACTCGCACCGTCACGTCAGAGGACCCAGAGACAACGAGGGTCCCATCGGGGGAGAATGCCACTGAGGTCACAGAGTCTGAATGGCCATGGAACACCCTCTCCTCCTCCCCAGTCTCCACATTCCAAACTCGCACCGTCGAGTCAGAGGACCCAGAGACAATCCGGGTCCCATCGGGGGAGAATGCCACCGAGGTCACAGAGTCTGAATGGCCATGGAACACCTGCTCCTCCTCCCCACTCTCCACATTCCACACTCGCACCGTTGAGTCAGAGGACCCAGAGACAATTTGGCATCCATTGGGGGAGAATGCCACTGCGTTCACCAAGTGTGAATGGCCATGAAACACCCTCTCCTCCTCCCCACTCTCCTCATTCCACACACGCACCGTCGAGTCATTGGACCCAGAGACAATCCGCATCCCATCGGGGGAGAATGCCACTGAGTGCACCGAGTCTGAATGGCCATCGAACACCCTCTCCTCCTCCCCGCTCTCCACATTCCAAACTTGCACCGTCGAGTCATCAGACCCAGAGACAATGTGCGTCCCATCAGGAGAGAATGCCACTGAGGTCACCGGGCTTGAATGGCCCCTGAACACCCACTCCTCCTCCCCACTCTCCACATTCCACACTCGCACCGTCGAGTCATTGGACCCTGAGACAATGCGCGTCCCATCGGGGGAGAATGCCACTGAGTGCACCGAGTCTAAATGGCCGTCGAACACCTTCTCCTCCTCCCCACTCTCCACATTCCACACTCGCACCGTGTTGTCAAAGGACCCAGAGACAATGTGGGTCCCATTAGGGGAGAATGCCACCGAGTTCACCCAGCCTGAATGGCTGCTGAACACCCTCTCCTCCTCCCCACTCTCCACATTCCACACACGCACTGTCCAGTCAGAGGACCCAGAGACAATCCGGGTCCCTTCAGGGGAAAACGCAGCAGCATATATAGCACTTTCGTGTCGCAGGACTTGCTCGCAAACTGGAAATTTCGAATCCAACCCTATCGCTATTCGAGGACAATGTTGCGTCAGAAATTGCCTCTTGAGCGTGGAGCATTTCGGAAGCCAGACAAGGGCGGAGTAATAGATTTCCAGAGCATACAACTTCACAAAGTAGAACACCTGCAGGATCATCAATCGCGCTTCACTCATCAGTTGTCGAGTCGCTTCATATTTTTGCTCTTTCTTTGTTGACAATGTCAGATTACCAGCCCAATGTGTGAAACACAATACTTACTGGTAAAAATATCACGGCCTGTTGGAGACAACCGACAGATATTCCCAGCTCCTTGATCAGACTTAGGCTCTCCAGCCAGTGAAGAACGTGTTGCTGCACAAACCGATTCAATTCACTCATGATATTCGTGTCGACAATCTTTCCTGAACTGAGATGCGACGCCCAATATATACAGGCATACTGAAGGCTCGAGGGGATATTTCGCCGAATACTGTCGTCCGGAATAGCGGAATTAGGGGTCTGTCTGGTCGCTACACTGCATATATTCTCTCGAAGACGAGGCCCATTGGGTGCATTCATCCGTTTCAGACACATCAATCCCAATTTTGAATGTTGAAGACCAATATTCGCAGCGTACTCTTTCGACCGCTTATGGCTGCTAATATAATCGGGGAATGATGCATGGAACGTAAGCACGGGGTCGTCATCGTTGTTGGGAGTATCGATGACGGAGTGAAAGTGTCGTAGATGAGTTTGCACTTCATCGACATTGCACCCAAACAGCTCAGAGATAGCTCGGACAGAAAGAGGCTTGCGAAGAAATACAATAGAATGCAAAAATTCAAGCATGTTTTGCTTCTTGTCATCTTCTTTCCCATCACAGGAGGTAATGAAGATTTGTTTATACAGGTCGTCAATAGTTTTTGTAGCAAGGTTGCTCCCTGTTCCATCGGGTTGCACAATCGCTGAAAATCGCTTGTGTAGGTTGTTGATGGGAATCCCCTCTTCTGACAGATAGCGAACGACTGTGAACGCGAAGATGAACAGTTTGTCGGATTTGTCAACCAGGGCTGTAATTTGTTTGTCAAGTACTTTAGCCGATTTACCCCAGGGTGTTGGAGCCAACGAGGATCGTAGATATCGATTAATATCTGCAGCTACAATCTCCTTCTCAATGTCATGAAGCCGGAATAATTGATGCCCTGCAAGATCCTTTGAATATCCGGTATACCCAGCAAGCTCATTGTCGATCGCAAGTCACTGTACAGACAAGCTCTCGCCCACGTATAATTCTGGCCGGCTGATAACGAGGAATTTGGCAGGAAGTGGGAATCGTAGGATGACTCGAAGCAGATCGCGGACGGCAGAAGGTGAGGTGCATTCGTCAAGGGCATCGATGACAATAACGAGCAGCAACCCCTCCTCAGTGCGTAAGAGCTCCTTCAGGTCCACCAGAAGCTCTTGAACTTGGTCCTGGATCGACCTCGAGTCGTACGCTGTCTCTGAATTCCTTTTGATCACTGCAATAATCTCCTCGCCATAAGATTTCAATCGTCGTGCTAGCTGATAGGCAATGGTAGGAATAATACGGTTCACTTTGTTCCGGCTGTCCGACCCTCGAGAACAGAAAAAGCTTGCACCAAGGCGATTATCAACAGTTTTCAGACGTTCGCAAAACGTCTGCGCGATAGCACTTTTGCCAGTTCCCGCCATCCCGTTTAGCCAATAGATGCGCTGACACCTATCCGACTCATCGGTGGCCCATCCAAGGAGTTGTGCTAGAATTTCCACCCGAGTGCCCTCCATGCATCCTTTGCAGTTCTTGTTGGCCTTGTATGAAGCATCGTCCACCGGCTTCAGTTCCTTCAGAGCAACTGATCCCAGTCAGACACATCAACGCGGATGATAGTTAACTCTCACCATCATCGTGAACATACAATAATTGCTACATGCTAGTCAATCAGAAGGTTGGAGGCCGAAGACAATCAAACACTTACCCCTTTCATATTTCCCAAATTCCGTTCTATGGACAAATTTGTGCTGACCTGTACTTATGGTCAGCAGGCTAGTGATCAACATGAGCAACACCTACCTGGAAAGCTACAATAATGAAAGAGATAGCCCGGCAGGAACGGAGAATGAAGGCCTGGTCGTCCGATGCGTTTGCGATCGAGCCAATTTTAGATTGCTTCAGTCTCCTCTCGATGTGTTTCGTATGTTTCTCCAGAGTTCTGTACCATCATTAGCGTTAGAGGCATGGACTGGCACGAAGCTTACCGAGTCATGGAATCTACCCTATCTTGGATTTCTCGAGGTACACCTTCACCTTCACGAGATGCCTTTCCATCGTTGCTTATCAATTCAGAGAGGGCAGTGATTCGCTGCGCCATGTCTTCAAGTTCCTTTTTATTATCCGATGTCATCTAAGCTTGAGTTGAGTAAAGGCCAAGACACAAATGTGACTGGGCACTTGCATTGACCACTTCGACGACTTTCAAGAATCCGCCAACGGCATTCTGCAAGGGAGGAAAAGCACCAGATACCTCTTTTGTCACCTGCAACGCAGTGACGAATCCATTCCAGGCAGTTTTTATAACCGATGGCTGATCATCATGCATAAATAACTTCGATGGGGTAACAGCAAATGTGTTTGAATCAGAGGTTGATGGCTGGATAGGCCGAGGATTCGAGACTGGTCCAGGAGATGGGGCCCTGGAGAGTAAAAACGTGTCTTCCAACCAGTGCACTGCTCTTCGTAAACGCTTAGACATTACCACGATGGTAAAGAAGAGAGAAGGCAATGCTTACCGTAGTACCGTGTATGGATCACATCATGTCAGTCACTTGCGTTACGAGAAGCAATCAATGGGCGTCTAGGTGTCACCTCTTGCGATGTCCAAAGATGATTACAGGTATGTCACTGTAAAAGTCAGTCAGAGACTGTACGCCACGTCCACCAAACTTACATAATTCACGGGCAATCTCATCGATGAATTGTTCTTTTGCAAACACAATATATTCGTTGATTTACAAGACGAAGCTCATGAAGTTGAAGTCGACGAGCTTTCTACATAGCATCAGTGTCTGCGCCGGCATCAGCTGGCCTATTTGTTGCTGCCGCCGCCTCACCCGGCCGCGCATCCTGCATCTCGCGCTCGCGGGAGTGCCTCCTCCGAAGATACCTTTCAGTATGTTCAGCACAGGCTGAATCAACTCCTTTGCGTCTTCATCCCTTTTTGTCAAACCAATGTCTCCGACGTCGGTGGCGGTTGACGATGAAACAGAGGTAGAGGCTGCAGCTGTATTTGGGTTTATTTAGTTTGCTCTCAAGGCGCCTTCTTTGTCAGCGGCTATCTTACAGAATTGTTTGGTTAACATGATGGAATAACAACAAAAACGATAAACAATATTGGATGAACGACTGTGTTTGGATCACAAGCAAACTTTTCCTGTAGAAACTGAGTGTTCACTGGGCTTGATGGAAGGACTATGTTTGGAAGCTTGGAATTCATATGCCCGAGGTACGTTTTTCATCGCTTGCCATTGATTGATTCAGGATTTACTTAGACGCCGTATAGCTCACCCTCAATGACGAGTCGAAACACACTTTCGTCACTAGTTAACGTTGCAGATGGTAAATAAAATTTAAGAAGGCCTCGTTGGTTGGGCCCAAGTCCAAGGTCAGTCGTGTCCTAGCCTTATTTTATTCGTAATTCCTTTGTTTGGCAGACTTTTCGGTGTTTGGGCATGAGGCAGCCTCGTGGAAGCCTTTGAATTGTCATGTCATCCATTCGAAATGTCATTGACCGTGCGAACGTATCCAAATCACAGCAAATGCAGTCAAGCACTGTCGACACATCTCCACAATCCTCTATCCTGCAACCTGGTCTTCCCGCAGATCAGTCTGGATCGAAAGAATCAGCACTCGACATCTCCGATTCCGCGAATTTGGCGATGCACTCATCAAGTTCGTCAACTAATGTAAGTCGTTCACACATCTACAGGAATTTGTTGTCTGATATCGATAACAAGGCTACTATCAACAAGACACATGATAGTTCGCATGGTGGAATTGCGGGTCCCTCTTCCCCTCGTCTTTTCGAGCGTGCAAGAAATTTTCAAATGGAGAACCCGACGTTTAATGCTGTTACCGGTGACCAAATTATCTACAATATGGAAAATAGTAAGGTCTCTCCTCCCAATACTACCTGGTATCTTAGATGTCCACACTAGAGCAACAAGAGCGATTTCAATCGCTGAACAGAGTTGCTGAAGCAGCATACAACTCTTCTGCTCGCGAATTTGCACCGGAATGTCTGCCTCATACCCGCACAAGCGTCCT
>JASFDB010000195.1:0-10186 GCA_036937035.1 Cystodermella granulosa | reverse complement strand
GTACACTGTTGAACGCTATCTGTTAGTTCTGATGATCTCAGCCAGTAACACGAAGTACTAGTGTCACATTTACATAACGTCATTATACGTCAGCTTGGGGCCTTTAAATTAGATGCTCACTTGCAAGGCAGCCGGATACTTACAGTATTTCGTATTTTATGCTTAGATTATCTGTAATTGGAACACTATTATATATCCAGACGACTGCAGCTATTCAGAATCAGATATCGATGCGGCCAGAAGTTAACACTTCCGACACGTGCAATTCATTTCTGAAGTAGCTTTCCAATGGCATATGTGCCTTATGTACTATATCGTTGCTACGATTGATGGATGCATAAAATGAAATCTGCTCAGTTGCTCAGTCATTATCAGGGAGCATATGCCAGGTGATGAGGCATGCCAGGAGGCACAACATGGGTGTAATGGGATTATTTTTACGTCGCTTCTATTAATTCTTCCGGTCCGCATCCCTTCGCTTTCGGCAGTCATTTCGCGTCCAATACAATGTCACATCGATAAATCTGTTCAAAGGTGTACAGAGGGAAACGAGACAAGACTCCTTTTGAGGCTGTTACGAAAAGTTCAGTGAGGGGTAACGTACCCACAAATAGTCCAGAATCTGCCTCGTCGGATCGTCAAAACCGCTGTGTTTCGCTTCCGATCAGCTCCGTTGCTTTCCGAATCCGCGTGATGCAGATGAACCTGGAACTATTTAACGCAGCCTGAGCCATCCCACCAAAGGTCGTGTGCAGAGAAGTGCAGCCCCTTTTTGTCTCTCTCTTCATCACGCCCTTATGCTGTCTGTAGCTTCCCAGCCTACCCCATTGTCGTTCGACGGATATCCAAAAATCCCCCTCAATGAAGTATGTTATTCGAGGCTGTCAGGTTACATCACTATGCTGATCTATCTATCTTTCTGTGTTTACTTAAAGCTGGGGAACCTTCGTGACGCAGTAAAACCGTTCACAAGGTTTGTCGTTTGTGGCCGATTTCACTGCATATATTATATTTAATCACATGTGCCATAGTCTCATTCTTACATCAGGAAAACCTGCCATACGATTACATTGTACCATCCCTACCTGGGGATCGCCAACTGACACATGTAAGTTTTTGTTAGCAGGCAGGAGGTGTCACTGAAACTTCACAATTCTGCAAGGTACTGACTTGCATGATCTTCATGATTTGCGGTCTCGGTTCATTCCATTTGTGCATGATTTGCTGAAGTCGCTTCGCTCTTCTGGTGTATGTTTGAACATATATTTTCTATCGACAAAAACTGACGGTGATACCAGATTGTTGCGTCGTATTCGCTAGTACCGTCAAATTCGTGTCTTTGTCTCGTTTGTGCTCTGCCGCCACAGGTGAGCACAAAACAGATCAAGGCCTCTGACCTTGACCTGCTCCAAAAAGCTTGCTGTAGCAAAAGGTAAAATTGACGACAAAATCAATGTCTATTTTGCTAAGTCATTTTCAGGGAAAATGTTTTGCTCGCAGACCTAGAAAACGGCCCTTGTCTTGTTATTACGTAGGATTGGCGGACTTACTCATTGCATCACGGACCTTTCCGGCTTCTCTTTGCATCTTCCACTAAACCATATATCACATGTATCATAACTTATCACTGGAATCAAGTTCATTTGTGGTCACTTACGAAGAAAATTAAATTCTGGACGGTGTTTGATTGGACCCCTTGAATGTACTCGTGGAAGTAACACAATGAAAAACACATGCGTGTAACTTTGTGACTGTGATGTGACAGTCACACCCCAAAGCGTTGTTCATCAATCGCGCTGTGCCAAAATTTCCAACAGCAGCCCCTTGTTTTTGCTTCGCTGTTTGGTTTTTTTACATCCTCCTCGCCATGGCTCCTCTTGCTGATTTCCTTCTGGCCGTCATTCCTTATCGTCTTCCTCAGCATCTTTATTCATATGTTCATGGTGTTACTCCCCTTTCTACGAATCAAGCGGTGCTGTCAACGTTGGTTTCGTATTTGGCTGTCATCTTCGGCATACAAGCCATCATGAAAAACCAGCAGCCCCTCAAACTAACGACACTCTTTCAAATCCATAACGTTCTCTTAAGCTCTGGGAGTCTTCTTCTCCTCGTACTTATGCTGGAGGAGATCCTACCTATAATGTGGAAAAACGGTTTACATCATGCCCTTTGCGCGGAAGAAGGATGGACGCCTGTTAAGTCATGAAAATTGTGTCCCACTCTTACTCATATCCCGTCTTTAGAAAATGGAATTCTACTATATGATTAATTATTTTTTCAAGTATATGGAGCTCATCGATACAGTGTTCCTTGCCTTGAAGAAGAAACCCTTGCGTTAGCAACACTCTTTGCTATGCTATTATGCACCCGCTTAAATTTTCTTTTCAGAGTTCTTACACGTTTTCCATCACTCAGCAACTGCTCTATTGTGCTACTCGCAATTGAATGGCAAAACAACCATTGTGAGTCTCCTGCATATCGCCTTCAGTCCCTATTATCTCACAATGACTTAGTCTTGGTCTGTTATTACCCTGAACCTTGCTGTCCATGTTGTGATGTGTACGATACTCTCAAATTATTATGAAGCTGATCGCTAAGTTATCCATAGACTACTATTATTATGCTACTGCTGGAGGTGCCAGATTTTGGGTAAGCTTGCCTTTTCTTAATGGAATTCTCTAATCTTCGCTCCAGTGGAAAAAATATCTCACTACTATGCAAATTGTGCAATTCGTGATCGACCTTTTCATTGTCTATTTTGGAAGTTCGTCTCGATTGGTTTTATACCTCAATGTACTCTAACCTTTGTTCACAAGCTTACGAGCACACGGCATACGCGTACTACCCCCAACTTCCTCACTTTGGCAACTGCGCAGGAGCCGAATCCGCCGCCGTATTTGGTTGCCTACTTCTAACTTCGTACCTTGGTCTCTTCATCAACTTCTATTTCCAAACGTACAAAAAGCCTGCTACTGTAAAGAAAACTGGGGTAAATGGCACTGCAAACGGTCATGCCATCAGTCATTCAAACGGGTATTCCAACGGGATCGCGTGTGTTCTACTTATTACATGATTCATTTACGATTTCTAACTTTATTTCTAGTCACAAAGCAGAATGAAAATGTCTTAATGGAGACTTGAAGGAGAATCCAAATGCCCGCCTATTTACATAGGCTATATACCTTTGCAAAAATATGCTAGAGATACTAATATTTTGTCGATAATCTTATTATTTGAACAACTGTTTTTTGAGCTGAATGGGAACTAGTAAACTTCTGATGAGATTCAACGATACCTAATAGGTCATACATGAATTCAAAAAGCCGTTAGGGTACCATAGGGTTAGGCATCCTGCAGAAGGAAAATCTTGATTTGAGTGGTGGCATCGGTAAATTGATCAATGAGCCACATCAAATTTATCAGGGGCTTGCGCGCCGTATGTTGCCATTGACATTTTAGGGCGCGTCGCCATTGTCCTTTAACTTTTAACTGAGACTCGGCGGCAGCAGGCATCGCCACACGGCCCTTGCACGGGGCTAATAGCATCGAGAGTCTAGAGACTAGCCCATCTCATGCCCCTTACAGAAACTAAGTCCTGAAGGTCGACTCTCACTCTAACCGTCAAGTCTTTCTCAACTACCCGGTTTGCACAGACTTCGATCCACAAGTCAGGTAGCGATAACATGACTGACTCTGTCAGGAGTCGCTCCACTGCGATGGGAGAGAGGGAATTCATGATCTCAGCAGAGCTTTATATATCTAATGCGGCTGGGGTTGGTTTGCGCAAAGTATGTTCAGAATCCTGTATTGTAGTTCATATCGTTCATGCCATTGTCATTTTAGCCTCCTAATCAACGCAAGAAACTACGAGAACCTTATTACAGTCTCAATGAAGATGCTAAACAGAAAGGTGAGATATACGGAAGTCTGCACGCGATGCTAATTGATTTACTCGGTACCGCTAGCGCGTGGTTTGAGCTCGGTTGGTCAATGGAGGCCTGCTACCTGCAAACTAACAGAAGAGGGACAACGCTGCCTTCTCAATATTTATGTAGACGTAAGGACGATTTCATTTCCTTTTAATGTTTGCTCTGAGTCCGAATCCAGGAGAGCATCCTTTATCAAACCGTCTTTATCCATCTATTAAACCAATCAGACATTCGGCTAGCAGATAGCTCACTCTTCTATCTTAAAGATTGTCTTGGAATTTATGGCATAGCGTGCGTAAATCAGCGGCTTCCCCATAGATAGCGCTGATTTAACTGCAGGGGCCAACGATGGACCTCAATGCAAACTGCAGAACCCATATATCTACAATTTTCGAATGCCGATGCGTGTGCCACTTGGCATGCACTCCTTAGGTCGTATGCCATTCCAGAGATCTACGGAAGGTGGTTTTTCCCTTCTGACGGTGGTTGTTATCGTATGTGGCGACAGGTGGAATTGACCATCATACAGGGCCGCAATTTCGGAAAGACCGATACCAGCACCGTTGGTAACTCTGGACCTGATGCATTTGATATCGATATATCTTGTGAGGTCCATCTCAGTGATATCTTATGTGGTCGCACATCAAGCAAGAATGGTGGTTCTCCTGATTGGCACGAAAGCTTCGCATTTTCCGACCTTTCCCCGTTTGAATACCTTGAAATCACTCTTTGGCGCGAGAAAAAGTTACAAAAACCTGCAGTCTTAGGTGCCTTGCGTATCATATTGAGCAACTTTCGCCGGGGGGACACTGTAGAGGGCTGGTATCCTGTTCTATCTCGTGATCCTGCAACACCCGACCTTCTTGTAGGAGAACTGAGGTTAAAAATCCGTGTAGATGAGTCAGTATTTGCTATTCAACTTTCTTTCGCTTCTGAATTAAAGGGTTCCCAAGAGAAATCATTTTGCCTTTCTCCACCTATTCGGAATTTGCGGCGGTATGTTTACGACCAACTTTTAAAGCTCTCGATTCCATTAATTATCACGGGTATTCAGACATTGGACTCGAGAAGTTTTCTGTTTTGGTTGACTGAGTTCGAAAACAAACTCAAGTTGAAGTCTGTGGCAAATCAGTTCATGTCGATTGCTGTTGCCAGAGGTGTCCTCATCGAACAAGTTCAAGAATTTGCTGCACAGGAATTTGATAGTCCTGTATCATGTAAGTAATTTACAATTGTCTTAGGCTCAGTATTGACGCTATGCCCAGCCCAAACACTAGTGCGAGGCAATAATATTCTGACAAAGGTCATGGAATTGTGCATGACTTGGTATGGGAAGGCATTTCTCGAAGCCAGTATTGGACCTGTTCTCAGAAAACTGTGCCACGATAAGGTAGCTATTGAAGTTGATCCTTTTCGAAGCGGCAAAAGTAACAAGGACGTCGAACGTAATGTCGAACAATTGCTTTATTGGTGTCGAGAATTTTGGAATCAGATATATTCCGTGAGATCTGAGTGTCCTAAGTGAGTGCAGGTCGAAATTGTTCTAGTGGTTATCCTCATCTTCTTTCAAGCGAGATGCGAAAGCTTTTTGAAACTATTCGCAGGCTGGTCGAGAAACGTCACTGGATGGATGCTAATACAGGACTTAACCGGGAACTGCCCTGGCAAAGTGTTTCCGCATTCTGTTTTCTGAGATTTATTGTACCCGCAATTCTTCATCCTCATCTGTTTGGTTTTTGTACTGGTATGTTTCTGTATTGCATACTCTGCAAACCGTCTTAAAGAAACTCAGGTCTGCCTGACGCGCGTGTTCAACGCAGTTTGACTCTAATTGCCAAAGTCATTCAAAGCCTCGCAAATTTGAATACAGTACGTGCCAAAAATTTCTGCTAGAACCGGCTAATATTTGGATTTCAGTCAATCCAGAAGGAAGTTTTCATGCGTGGTGTGGAGGACTTCCTCAGACAAAGCCATCCAGCTATGATCGACTATATCAGAGAGATATCGACCCCACACGAAGAAAATCGCGTCTCGCATCCCCTTGTTCAGTTAAGCCAGCGCGAGCGACTGAATATTGGTGATTCGCTAAGAGACAGGGGTTCGAGATTGCCTGTTTTGGATCGCGAAGCACTTCCTATATTTCCTCACCTGCTTGATATTCCAAGACACCTCGCAATTATCGCCTCGTCTGTCGTTCGCCATTCACGAGGCTTCCAAATTCGTCCAAAACCTTGGGAAGCTGAAGATCAAGACCTGCACGATCTATGTACAAGGTGCTTCGAAGTTGAAGAGGCCGCTCTTCGTAGAGTGAATCGACTTGCAGCCCAGCTATCGTTAGATCGTGACCGTCCTAAGCCGTCTAGCTCGACTCCTGTTTCAACTTTATCGTTGAATTCGTTGAACAGAATGGCACCTTCCTCACCTCAGGCTTCTTCCAGCGGGACCCTGCGGCGTCAGAACTCCGTACGACCCTCAACAGCACCAATGCCTTCTCTTTTGCACCCTCGGCATTCAGATGATAGCCTGTCACGGCTATCTGGCCCACGTATACTGTTGGGTTCACCAAGATCACCAGATACGGAATACCGAGCGGTGCCCGATCAGAAAATTCGAGGACATTATAAAAAATCGCCTTCAGCAGAGTCCCTTGGTACAGCCGATATGACAGCTGCACATACATTTCGACGAACAGAAACAACGACGGATATGTCAGATGACGGGAAAAAGAAGAGAGGAATATTGAAGGGAATCTTGCGCCGACAAAAACAATCCACATTTGATCTTTCGATAAAGTGAATCAACTTCATATACAAGCAATTTCAAGTACCTATTATATATGTAGTAATTGTAGCACTATTATGCGGGATGAATTCATGCCTCATTGACTTGCATTTGAGGCAAGTGGTTTTTGAATGAGCTTCTGGATTTCGCTTGCAGCATCTTCGGAGGTGCTACGTACGGTCAAGCGGCAGAGCTAAAGAAATATGGAGCAGTCGTATCATTCAAACATTCAAACTCTTACCTTCGCTTCCTTGTTGGGCTCTAGGCGCAATAAACAGCCAATTTTTCCATCGATCGATGTGTGGAGGACTCCAGCAGCAACCAAATTGTTTGGATTCGGGTCTATCTCTTCAAGGATATTAAGTTGATGGCCGGAGACTATCTGTCGATTTCTGGGGAGATCAAGGTGTCCGGTGGCAGTCAATTCGACAGGAAATACGACTTGGGCCTCTCGAGGAGGCCCGCCAATCAATTTCCATCTTTCGAAAAAGTCTGCCTGACCAAGCCTTACATGCTCCATGAATTTGGTGATGATAACCGGAAGGCGGATAGATATGGTCTGATGAGAACCAGCCAAGTAAGATACCGTAAGCACGGGGGGCGAAGTGAAAAGCTTCTTGCATTCAACATGCAATAGTTGCTGTGTTTGACTACGGGGGGCGATGATGGTGGGGGGGATCTTGGCAAATGTAACGGACAAAGCGTCTGGATCCGACACATAGATCGTTGAAGTGAACGACATTAGCGGGTTTGAGACTTTGTTGCCCACATAGATGGCGAGTTGCCCAATGTGTGCTTGATATCGAGATTTTATGCCGATCTGTATTTGAACATCTTCATACAGCACACCTTCAGCGCTGTGTGTAAGCTTATCGAACCAACGATCAATGTTCGGCGAGATTGTAAGGCGTGGTGCCTTGGTCATAGGATCTGGGGGTGTAGAACCATTTTGAGCAGGAGACGCAGACATATCAAGACCAGCAAGGGAATCTAAGATTCCTTTGCTATCTAGTTGGCCATCACTGGTTGTACTGATGTTTGTATCCACCGCTAGCGTTTTCTTCTTGACAGCATCTCTATCCATATTTGCTTCCTTGCCTCCATGAACCCAAGTACGCTTGTCTTCAGTGTCTCCCAGCTTTCGATCTAGTCTTCCTAGTAATGCGCTCACGCGAGGCGGGAAAGGGGGCATTTCTTCACAGACGTTTTGGAGCAACTCGTCATCGTCTGGCCTTGAAGCTAGAGCAAGGAATTCACAAGCTCTTTGTTGAAGTTCGGCATCCAGAACATGTCGATAGCGTTCGAAAATAGTCACCAACTGAGGCTTAATTTCTGGAAACACATTAACCCATTTGATGTACGTAGAAAGCAGGAGTGCCCTGGTGGATGCTACACAAAATTGTGATTTGGAATGTAGGAGTTGAAACTGAGAAAGGGGACTGTAGCCGGGTTCGTTTGCGATCAAATGCCCGTATTCACCAAGAATATATCCTTTTAGAACGTCAGGTACATCGATTCCCTTGAGAATTTGTTACATACCTCCGACTTTCACCAGACTTTCGTGAGCGGAGGGCGTTTTAAGATGCTCAAATACAACTTTGGCGGCATACTCTTGCAAATCCTCTGTATTTGTGACAATCTGGACCACGCGATACCAGACCTCATCTCCCACATGTTCCCCAGCTGCGCTGATTAACTGAAGTATAGTGTCGACATACCACTTATAAGAGCTAGCGTATTTCTCTGTCAGGATCGCGATCTTGAGCACCATTTCCTCTCGCAAAGCATAGTCCGCAACTTTCAAGTATCGCAAAAGCTCCCCCACAATTATCTCGGAGTTGTCAATATCGCACATACTGTATAGTAGATCGAGGGCGCGCCGACGAACAGAAATATCTTTGTCTCTGAGAGAAAATATGATTGTGCTCTGATGTTTCTTGATAGGTTCAAGTGAATCAGCTCGAGCAGCTAAGTGTGCCATTGTATCTAGACCCAGATATCGAACATTGGTTTCTTTGGAGGATATGAAACGAGCAAGAAGGACTGCTGCAGTATTCACTAGAGGGGAACTTGAGTCAAGGTGGATGGCGAGTCCAATGGCTTCGAAAAGAACAGCGTGTTGGGCATTGTTGTGCTGCACGTTACGAGATGGCTCGGCGCTATTGTTCATTATGGCTTGAAGAACTTGGTGGAGTACAGATATTATAGTAGGGTCCTCTGTGTAAAGTAAGAGATGATGTAGTCAATTTCAAAAGAAAGAGCGCAACCTGACGGTGGATAATATTGCAGCAAGCGAAGTAACTTGACCTGTAGCCACGGAGAAGGAACTTTATAGTATGCATATGTCACGGCAAACTCATGTTCGATCACGAGCTGAGGTTCTGTTTAACACGAGAGGGCTAAAGAAGCAGAACAGAGCGCACGCGGTGCAGACGATCCACTGCTTTGGTGTAACAAACAACAAACGCATCCAAGTGATCCTGAGCTAAAGCCATTACTAGACTTGTAACACAGACCACAACACCCTAAGAGAGAGGCTGTTAGCGTATAAGGCGATTAACGTTCAGCGTACCAAATCTGAATCATCCATAAGCGAGACAATTCTTAGCGCCCATTCTGCTGCAGGAATAACTTCAGGGTGTTTGCGATACAGCCTGAGCAACGTTAGAGCAGCCTTCTTCTTGACAAAATTCTGGGAAGTCCTGATAGAAGTAAATTATCGGGAGCTTGTCAAATTATTAATTTAGAATGCTTACGGAGATATCAACAGACGATGCACGTCCTCTGCTAGTGCCTCTGCCATCTCACTGCCACCAACATTGGCAATAGCGTGCAAGGCAAGGCAATTGTCAATCTCGCTATTTGAGTCAAGGTCTTTTCGTATCGAGTTAACAACTAAGCGCAGAAAATCCGAGTTCTCATGCATTAATAATGTCACCGCGAGATAGCCCTAATAATTTCAAGTAAGCGCAAGTGTAATTGGGATGAAAATGACTCACGATTTGCTTTTCACTGTACTTCGAGCTTGAGATGAGGTTCACAGCTTCCATGTGCCCGACATCAACTTTATAACCTAAAATATATGTAAATATGATTTTGGCTACGTATCTGAATGGGTATTAGAAAACGGCCAGATATAAAGACTAATGAACTTACTTCTTCTTCTGATATCCATCTAAGTTTCCGTCTAGATATACGTGTAAGCGTTGAGGCAAAGAGATGATGAGTATTGGAGTTAACCTTTGAACTTCTTTCGGATATTGGCCATTTCCTTGTTGATCCGTTTCTCCTCTAGTTCACGTACGCGCGCACCTCGAATGTCGGCAATAAACTAAGCAACATTGGAGTTCAACTTGAGAGGAGATAAGCAACTACTAGGAACAACCTGTGTGAGTCCACGCATATTGGCAGCCATTGTAATCCAAGCAAGAGTGACGAAAAGGAAGACAGGCTGTTATTTCTTTAAATTATTTCTT
>JASFDB010000193.1:0-10240 GCA_036937035.1 Cystodermella granulosa | reverse complement strand
GGTCATTCATTCTCAGTGTACTCTGTTGCATTTTCTCCTGATGCCAGCCTTGTCGCGTCAACCGGATCTTTTGACGAAATCCGTCTTTGGAATGCAATAACAGGAGAGTCAGTGGCGGTCCTGAAAGATACAGCCTTTTCCGTCGCCTTTTCACCCAAAGGAGACTACGTTATATCCCGATATCATTATCTCATGCGTGTTTGGAATGTCAAGTCCCAAATATGCGAGGCAGAATTGGTCGAACGTGATTGGACAGTCGAATCTGCGGTACTCGCTGGAAAAAGCACCAAGAGATCGGCTAAACAGGCCGTGTTACCCGATGGCACTACCGTTCACTGGTCCTCAGTCGGTCCAGCAATCATTCTACAATCTACACATTCCGTGTTTCGTGACGAAGAATACATTCGCTGTAAAAATGACCAATGGTGTTGGATTCCTCCTCAATTTCGTCAACCTACAGCAGTCGCTTACCACAAGTCGAAGATGGTTCTTGGATACGAATCAGGATTGGTAACGTTTTTGGAGGTGAGCATCATCCGTTTCTAATTTATGACGCTGGATTGAGATTATCGTGGAAAGTATGCTCCGTTATCTGATCCTAGCGGCTCGTGAAGTAAACGAGTTTCAAGTGGTACTATAATATTTTTTCAAACTTTGTTTGACTCCAATACTGGGAAATTTAAAGGAAACTAGACGTATGTTCCCGAGGTTTCAATATATGCTGGCTCCAACTTGTGATTGTACTGCAAATGAGATACATATCGAATTGAACCCAATACTTGTAGGAATTGTCATCTGCAGGATAGCTTCAAATTGAAAGGCGAGGGAAGTAACTGGATCACACACTCGAAAATCTGCATATCATCTGGAAAGCTTATCGCGACTTCGAAATCGCTCAGATATACGCGCGGTCGAGAGACAGGCACTTTCTGTGTCGTCAACGACTCGGGATGCCATTGAACGAGAAAGTTATCGCGAAACGCATCCTGAGAGAAGTATAAGCATGTGCTTCATATTTAAGTCACGGATGGCTCCTTACACGATGAGCAACGCGTTGTTCGTGAATGTACGCAAGTCTCTGATATCTTATCAGACATGATGTTCACTTCAAGGAAATATTTGCTCACCTCTAACGGCTGCTCAGCATATCAACAATATTATCGACCAAGTTCTTCGCCCAACACCCATAAGCGCCGTCCAGTGCCCCACCAGCCTTCGGAAAGATCCCGATGATAATGTCGTCAAACTGGAACTCGTTGAACATAGGCAAGGTGTGATTATTGCTCAGCAACGTATTTGGACCTGTTGCAAGTTTCCTGAGGACTTTGATATGTTCGTGGCCTTCATTTCTCAGGACAACAAGGCGGTTAGCGACATCATGACCATCTGGAGTCCGATCATTCGTGTCAGAGGATTCTGCAAATCATCCCCCCAATAAATTAGAACATACGTTTGCATAATTACAACAAATGAGCTGACAATATTGATACTTATAAGTAAACCGGGCGAGGCGGCTCGCAGTACCGACAGGGTCCTCGTTGACAATCCTTCGTATAGGTGTCGCATAACCGAAGCCACTAGAGAGTGGATAAGTTTTACTAGGAGAGACGATTGTGCTGAGAAAGGCGTTGGGCCATAAGTCATATCCCGCGTCTCGAAATACTTAATCCAAGTCTCCTCAAATCTTCTCTTCCGCTTCATGTGTCCTTCCTGGTATTCTCCACGTATCTAAATTCGGAGTAAGCTACTATTTGAAGTTAGCCTGAAGTCTGCTAAGCATTGCCCGAACAATAGTTGTAACAATCTTTTTGCGAATGGTTACAGTTGATTTACGGTATTTGTATTGCACACAGTAGGCAAGTCTCGCTGATACAATTAGGCATGTGGTAACACTTGATGCGAATATTTTACAGACGGGCATGATCAAAAGATAATGCTGGGTTGGGATCTACTAGAGATGTAAATTAGAATTCGGACGCTTTATGTAAAGGGTCCGTCGAGGGCGCGGCCCGCAACGTGCTCGAGTGTGCACTCAGAATGAAATAAATGTTCGACATATCGCATAGCAACCGATCGAGGCCACTGAGTATTTCGTCCGAGTCCTATGATACTTAAAGAACGTCAACATCAAACCGTCCAATATCTCGATTCCCAATGCGGCAAAAGGGGCGTCTAACTATCGTCGATACAAGAGGTTCGGAAAATTTCGGTCGTCAGGATTTGGAGATGAGGTGAGTTTTCGAGAGCTTTTTGAGTTGTACGCACCGTCGCTCGCCTCCTAGATTTCGTTCTACATAGGACTGACGAATTCGGAGAGTCGTGGCGTCAAGTCGGATGTCTGCGGAGGCTGTGTGGCTTGTGAGAGTTAACGGCTGCATCCGCATTTCAAAGTCCGCTTCTCTCTCTTCTGGAGTCTTCTCCGAGTCACCTCTGCAACTGTAACTGGGCTTGCTGCTTGAATCTGGCGCACACCGTCTTATTTCCACCTCTGGAAAACTCTCATCTGCTAATGTTCGACTTTCTCACTCATCTCGCTTATCTTCCAGTCTCAAATTGAAAAATGATAACAAACCTGGCGACCTTATCTCTATGAATTATCTCTTTGGACTCTTTCTGGCTATTGACAACTTGTGAAACTCTCACCTCCAAATATACTCCACACATTCCCTAGGAACACACTGATTTAACTGATAGATGCAATCACTCTGGGACACTGATGGGATGTCCTATGATGTCTCGACCTGAAACCCCGCCGATCTGATCACTAAAATTTTGATCACAATATATGGCTTTTGTATTCGATCTGGCGGTACCGGTGCTTATACAGTGTGTAAAGGTATATAAATACATTCATGATACTCGAAGATGGTGTCTTTCTTCCTTTCGACGCGGCTGAGCCTTTTCTGTCTCCTTTGACTCTTAACTCTACATAAATCGCTTGTCGATTTATTTTCGTTCGTCAAGGCCGGTACCGACAGCATTTCAAAAAAAACATCCTTTCATTTTCATTTTCTCTCCGCAAAGCTCTTCTGGATGACGTGCTTTCTAACCCGATACTTTCCCATCCCCTCGGTCCAACTCACATTCACCCTTCTCTCGCTCTTGATGTGCATACCCCTCCTCACATTCTCCGCGCTCAACTTTGGTCTGCTGTGTATCTGGTTCAACGCAGCCAGCGCTTTCGGAACCCTGTTGTTTTACAGCACCACGCTCATCCTGATCTGCCGCCGTCGTGTTCCGGGGATTCTCCCATCTAGCTCACCCCAACAGATCGATGTTTCAAATGGAACATCTCGTCTGCGCCCTCTTGTCACGTCCAATGTGCCATCTGCCAAAGCCACAGTATCCTCTGTCGCTTACTCTGGGATTAGCTTGACGATCCTCGTCTTCCTTTGGGCCCTGACGATTCTGGCGCTGATAATCACCATCGACGTATCACTGGGAGGGGCGACGAGCATCCTTCCGTCCGAGAGAGCTAAAGGCATGACCCGCCCGTGGAACATCAAGGTCCAAATCACTCAGTGCTCATTGCTGGGCGTACAGACACTACTGATAGGCATAGTCCTGGCTCTGTGTGCCATCGGCAGAAATCGGATGAAGGCAGAGGAAAGGAGACTACAGGAGCTGGTTGAGTATGGTCTAGGATCTCCCATCGTAAGCATCAGGTTTCGTTTGATCATGAGAGATGGGAAGTGCTGAGATGGTGTGATTTCAGTCCAGATCCGGGTCGGTGAGATCGTGGACGAATAGTAAAGCATTGGAACTGGCGTAGTTGCTTCGAGTGGACAGTTTCAAATTGACTACTCGTGAGGAGCACAGAGCACCAGGACGGTGATATCAAGCCTTTCATGCGTACGTTGTCGCCCACATACCGAGTCTTCTCGTGGTAACCATCCTTTTTGATTAGAGCGATGCGCATCTATCATCATATGCATGATCATCCATCTATCTGCTGAAGTTGCCGGAACCCTTTTCTCTTCTCGGAGGACGTGGCGATTCTCTCGTGTAGAGGCATACCCACACGCCACTGAACTCGCAGACCCACCCTTCCTGCCGCAGGTCGTGCATACCACTCACTCACTTTTATACTTTATCGGGTGATTTCAAAGGTTATACCCTTTGCGTTAGACACTACTTTACTTGAAATAAAATCCAGTGTTTGACAGATTTGTTGCGTGTTTCATGTCGGTTATGTGTTACATAATCTCAGATATATGTCTCTCTCTAAACATTAAACTCTGCTATTTTATTTTTCATTTATATTCGTGTTAACAATGTTCGTCGGTCGGCGAATGTCGCTGACAATGCAACTACCGAGTCATTTGCACGACCTCGTACAAATCAGGTTAGCCTCAACAAGCACAGCACCACACCAGCCCTATCCCTACCCAAACCACCCACGTCCCACTCCGCACCAGATATTCCACCTACCCACCGGTGCATCCCAGGCTGAGATAAAGGCACGATGTACGCCTTCATCGTCTGCACCGACTGACCGAATGATATGAACTCCCGTAGATTTCGACCTTGTCCGCGCGCATCACCCCGACTCGCATCATTGTCAGAATCTGTCGCCCACGGAGCGACGGGCGCGGTTTCAGTCTATAGGAATGGCGTATGAGGTTCTGCGAGCGGGGAATGTGGTCAACTACACCGGGGGCGCGAGTAATTTCGACCCATACATGCACGAGCTCGCTCGGCGGAGGCGGCAGTACCATGCCTACCAAGACACAAGGAAGCGGAACGAGCGTATGAATGAGGAGTATAATTCGCGGATGGGCCGGGACGGGGGGTGGCATGAGAAGGTCATTTTGACTTTTGGAATGTTGGTATGTGTCTTCGCGAACATGAGCTGGGCTCGGGTGTTTTGTGTTGTGTGTGTTTTACTGAACGGGCTGCTGCAGGCGCTGATGGGGGGATTGTACCCTGGCCTTTTCTTGTTCCCGTCGTATATGGAGAAGACGCATCGGTCGGCTGTGCGGAATTTGTCTGAAGCGAAGAGGGATGCGGTGGAGG
This sequence comes from Cystodermella granulosa, assembly GCA_036937035.1. Lineage (NCBI taxonomy): Eukaryota > Fungi > Basidiomycota > Agaricomycetes > Agaricales > Squamanitaceae > Cystodermella > Cystodermella granulosa. Next base: position 5,224 of record JASFDB010000193.1, on the reverse strand, counting down.
TGGGACAGGAGCGGAATGCGGAGATGAGGAAGCGTGTGCAGAATTATAGGAGGGAGAACTCAGGGGTGGAGGGAGATGGTGGTTCGAGCAGAGTGGATGGGAGATAGCTAGGTCAGTGCTTGTGTTTCAACTCGTTGAAGTTTGTATGCTCATGATACTGATTCAGAGGTTTAACATCATTGTATTTTGTAGTTACTACATACAAGCATCTCATTCATCTCATACCGGAGTGTGCGGAGAAGAGAGCATGATGAGACGTATCACGAAGATTTAATATCGGTGTGCATTCTCGCCAACCACCATAAACTTCACTTGCGCGGCAGCTCCAAATGCTCGGGACCAAAGCTATCCGGCAACAGCTCCTCGATAGTCGTTTCCCTCACGCCGCCCTCCGTCGTCCCGGGCTTCCTTTCCCCCTCCAGCTGCGGGTAGTTTCCAGGAACGAGGTACACTGGCATGTCAAGAGCGCAGAACTCGCGAAGCACCTGACGGCATATCCCACAGGGAGAAATTGGCGACGATACGTTTCTGGCAATTGGCTGTTGAGTTACGATGATGGTGTCATAGAGAGATTGTAGAAGGCCACGAACGTCGTTACTGCCAACCCCACGAACGAGCGGGTGCCCTCGCTCTACAAAATAGTTGGTCTCCATGTATATATGCGAGAGAGAAAGGACGTACAGCCGCTTTCACGATGGCTGTTCTCTCGGCACAGATGGTCCCACCTAACCAACCACCATCGCTCAGTACTCATAAAATAGGCGTGGATAAACATGGGCAACCGTAAGATGCATTTTCGATGTTGGCGCCTTTGATAATCGTACCATCGGGAGCCATCAGAGCAGCGCCGACTGCAAATTTGGAGTAAGGGCAGTATGCACCGTCTTTCGCTGAAAATGCGGGATGAGCACCCGATAGCGATGAAGCGATAATGGAGTAATTAAATTTGCACCTTCAATAGCGCTTTTAATCAATCGCTCTCTGTCTTCAATTGACATTGTCCATGCACGCGCCGACATTTGTTATGACACTGACAGTGTATGTTAGTTTTGAAGCGAAAGTGAAAGTGGGATAAGATATGATATTCCACGTGACTAACCCGCGAGCTGAACATAAAGCAAGAGTCTGATGATGTGACTGGACGGGTGACTCACAATGATAGCAGCAGCCGAAGCATCAAGCAGACAATCCCCTCGCCTTTTACTAGGGGATTCCGTGATGCTTCGGCATTCCATGCTGCATTACAATCTTTGGAACCTCTCTCCCTTTGGAGTTGTATTAATTATTGCTTTTTACTGTTGACAGCACCCATTCAAGATGCTGTTAAATCCTGTGCCACAATACCCGGATATATCAACGTGAACCTAATGTTCTGTACCTGACAATGTCTTTACTGCTCTTCCTATCCTATGTCGCTGCTCGTCCGGTGCTGGAGTCGCACTCAAGTTCTCTCGTTTCTCTGGGAATTCCTCTCCGTGATACAGATCCTTCAATTCCAGATTGCTTCTGCCCCGAGACAAGGAGCATTTGGGACATCATATGGGGTTGCCTTGTCACCCTGTTCGCATGTACTTGGGTATCGATCCATCCTAACATCCCAGACATGGATGAAGGATTCATCGGCTCGTTCTTTCGGCGCACGAAACTCATGATATACACCTTCCTCTTTCCCGAAATTGTCATTGTCTGGGCAATCAGGCAGAGGATGGGCGCTTGGAAACTGCTCGAGGCTTATAAAGGTATGTAGTGTACTCCGATGCAACCCACCGCGCGCTTGAAAATATTATGTATATCAGACAACGTCCCGCACGACTCCAGGCTGTGGACTGTAAAGCACGGGTTCTTTTTACAGATGGGCGGTTTCATGCTCTACGAGAGCGGAAAACCTAAATACACCATTCTACCCAACGATTTCTGGGTGCTTCTCCGCGATAACGCAATCGACTTTCCTCAAGTCCACGAAAGGGACATCACCGACCGATCCAAAGGTGATTTTTTCGCAAAAGGGGTGGTGGTGGTGCAGACGACGTGGTTTGTGGTGCAGTGCATTGCGCGGTGGGTGCAGGGGCTGGGGTTGACGGAGTTGGAGGTGTTGACACTGGCGTTGGCGGTGCTGAACGGCGTCATCTACGCCCTGTGGTGGCACAAACCGCTCGACGTGCAGTGGCATGTCCGGGTGGACCTAAAGGAGAAAGGTGCGGGGGACGTCGGGGTTTATCCAGATCTAAACTCGACGTGTAGCGCTGAACAGGTCCACGTCCACCCACAATTGGATCTTGGTGACAGCAACGAACAGGACGAGGAAAGTTCTGCTCACTCTGGATCGTTTACATGGCTGCCTAAGACACTTCAAGATGCACTCTCAACGTTATCCAAGTCGGCATTCGCACAGAAATACCATAGACGTACCAAAAAACGTGGACTGTTCCTTTGCATGACGCGATATCTGACTCTATACCCTTTCCGGGTGCTGTTCACTCCTACCGCCCGTATGATAGCATCTTCCAGCTGCAACGTTGCATTATTCGCGTCAAAATATGCACCCACGTTCTATGCAGAATTCCACACATTCGATGAGGTTTATTCGATGACCTTCATTGGCGGAGTCGTCATTGGATTTATTTTTGGTGCCATCCATTGTATCGCCTGGTCTTTCCAATTCCCATCGCACACAGAGAAAATACTCTGGCGCATCTCTGCGATTGCTGTCACGGCGGCACCTGTGACCATTGGTGGCGTCAGGCTGGTTGAGTTACTGGCGGACGAGATTATTGATAACAATAGGAATATACTCAAAGTAATTAAGAAGACGCTGGGGATTGTTACACTGGCTTTAATCCTCATGTCACTTACGCTCTACATCTCCGCGCGTATAACGCTCCTCGTACTCTCGCTCATCTCTCTCCGCGCTATTTCTGAGAACGCTCTTTCTCAGATCAACTGGGTGTCCTTTGTACCACACGTCTAATATCCATCGACTCATGCTCTTGCAGGGATGGTAGCGTCAACGGCATTCTAAATGGCTTGAACAGACAATGGTGCATGAAAGGATTGCTTCTACGCGATTAATCTTGGCGTAGAATCAGGATTCTTCTCTAGCGGAAGAACGTCGGACGCTTCTTCTCAGACCTACAACGTTCTTGGAATGCATATCTTGGAATTGCTGAATGGAATGTTTAATCGAACTTTATTTGATAAACTACTGTCGAACAAGGTTGTCGCACATTGCGTTTGCAAATATACCAGAAGTACATTTCGAAACTCGGGACGATTGTATGTGTCAATGGCTTCGTATATAAAATCCGTTTTTTGAACGCGATACACGGTACTTTCGAGCGCTGGCGAATGAGAGCAAACGAGCTTTACGTTTCTTTTAGTACAGATGTATGGCATCTGGGTCTTAGACTCTTAGTTTCGCAGTGTGAGTAATTAAATCATCATTTTTTGCTCTCCGTTCAACTCTTTATATACAGACCACCATTCCTGAATTCGACCGAGTACTGAAAACAATGATTCATTCCGAGGCGTCACTGTCAGATGAGAAACAATTTGCGCCCTCAGGCTTACGCTAATGATGTATGTAGTATAGGCCAGCACAACTATGAAGAATTTTTGGCTGTCTAGGTGATTCATGAATGGTCTAATAATTGGTGTTGAATTTCTGTGTTAAAAAACAAAGATCAACCGATCGGTTTCATTGATGTACATTGACATTGTAACAAAGGGATACAAAATTCTCTCACAACACAATGTTGCGAATGAAAAAAAAGTAAGAAAGAGTTGGAAAGAGATAGCATGGGATATTCTGCTTTATATCTTCAAATTTGCAACGTGCACCTCCAATACTGAATTCTGGATTCTGGATTGAGCTCTTGATTTCATTTCTCCTCATGCTTAAGAGTCTATAAGGGGGCCGTTTGGGAAAGTGCAGAGCTATTTTAAAATATTGATTGTCAGAACTTTCAATTGGGACGCTGACTCAGAGAAAGACTTGCCTAGTAAACTCGCAATTGTCTGCAAATGCAAGGTAATGACTACCGTTTCCAAACTGTAATTTGAGTTTTATCTATGAGAGAGCCTTTAGAGGAGCAATCAAACAAAACACCAAAACTTACCCCAAAACGACTTTGGATAACAGCTGTGCAAACGCCAACATATTGATCTCCATTATTCATGAATTTAAAGTTTCCCTAAGCTGTATTTCAATCGCCGGGGCAGTAACACAAATATATATGCAATTACAGTATATTTGGTCGATGGAGCTTGTCCTGAATTTTTGGTGGACAAAGGAGTAGTGTATTCAATGTATTGATCGGACTAGACTCTGGTGAGAATGAAATACCAGGAGAATGAAAAGACACACACCATTGGTAATATATCAAGACTTAGAAATGTGAAGCAAAATGTGGAAGATGCAAGAGATGGATACGGTCACTCAGCTCTTCACAGGGTACTTCCGCATCCCGAATTGCACGGAGTGGCGCGGTATGACGGGCCGGTCATACGCGTGACTAAACGATTTTCAACATACATGTTACAACTTAACTTGAGCTCAATTCTATAATGCCCGTCTCTAAACTAATCGCGTCAAGCATTACCACCTGTTTGATTGTATCAGCAACATTTGCATACTATGTGCAATACAAGCGCCGTAAATCAGCTGCAACGGTTCGCAAAAAGGTCATAAAGGTTATATCTTTTCGGCAATGTTCTGCTAGCCAGTAACTCACTTCTATCAACTCTCAGCTTCCTCCAAATCTAGATACATGGAGAATACCAGGAAGGACACGTGAAGCAGAGGAGAAGATCTGGGAAGAGTTGGACCAAGTATTTCGAGACGCGAAATATGACTTATGGCTCAACGCCTTTCTCAGCACGCTCGTCTCTCCTGGTAAAACCTATCCACTCGCCAGTGGCTTCGGTTATGCGACACCTATACGAGGGATTGTCAACGAGGACCCTGTCGGTACCGCGAGCAGCCTCGCCAGGTTTACATATATCGTCAGTTCATTAATCGCAATTGTGTAAATGTATATATTCTAACTTATTGCGGGGATGATTTGCAGAACCCTCTGACACGAATTGCTCGGACTCCAGATGGTCACGATGTCGCTATCCGCCTAGTTGTCTTGAGAAATGAAGGCCATGAACATATCAAAGTCCTCAGGAAACTTGCAACAGGTCCAAATACGTTGCTGAGCAATAATCACACCTTGCCTATGTT
>JASFDB010000191.1:0-10272 GCA_036937035.1 Cystodermella granulosa | reverse complement strand
ATAAATATTTGCGAGAGTCCTGTTACGTTGCAGTTGGATGCGATCAGCAGGCTGATCTGGATTAGCTGGTTTCAAAATGAATGAGACTAACGGTCCAGATCTGCTAGTAGTACTTACCTATAGGCAACCCATTAGGAATACGCTCCATTGGTTTAGGTAGCGGGGGCCTCAGAGGCACAAACTCCGATGTATTGACAGGTCTCTTAGTGCTTGCATTTTCACGGATTGTCTACAGCGTTGATGCATAGTGGATAATTAATTTACTAATTTCAATACTATGGACTTACGTTTGCTGATTGCTCTAACAGCAGCGCGATCCCATATATCTGCTTCGCTGAACTGCGCGCCTCACGAGCGGAGATAGACCCTTGGTGTATTTTATCTATCAATAAATCGAGGGAGTTTTGGACTCTAAAAGATAATAAAAGTCAGACACCTTCAGAAGCAATAGAAAATACATGCGCAGAATGTCTCCCAGTAAAATTCTCCAGCTCTACGGGCTTGATCTCGTTTCGACTCTTCTCAACCATCTGCAGTGCAGCATTGATCCTCCTTCTCCATTCCATTATCTCCGCATGCGTAGCGAGAAGTTGCTGATGTTGGGAAAAGATCCGTGAAATTCGTAAAATAACACTCCGGAGTGCCGACGCGAACTTAAACTTTGCCATTCGCGGCGACGGAGTCTCTTCAGGCTCTTCAGACATCATCCACGACTGTGGGGAGCTACGGATCGGTGAGAGAGACGCCCTGGACACCTTGTAAGTTTTGGGGCAACATGTTGATCAACGTTGATTACGATCAGCATATGAACATGGTCAAAACAGGGACCTACAACCGCTGCCGATCAAAATTTCGAGCGGAGCTTCTATTCTAGGATATCACCGATCAACCCCGCGGCGACATATTGGCGGATAATTTGAAATTCCCATTGTGTCTTCCTTCCAGCGGAGGGATGTAGATAAATACGATTATAAAACTATATACACTCTGGAATTACAAATGAGCATCTGTGAAACCCCTAGACGAAGCTGCTGCCAGACGGTGGTTAAAAGATGCCATCGAGGTCCATGGATTTAGCGTATCCAAAGAGTTTGGATAGTGTGAAGAGACCAGTGTGGTCGATGATGTCGATGAAGAGGAACTCTCTGAGAGAAAATCAAACAGTATTAGCAGCTCTGCCAAGAGCCTCCCAAGAGATTAACTCACGGGTTCCTTTCGAATATTCAGAATCATCTGAGTCTGGGAAGCACGAAAGACATTTTCCGTTTCTGCTTTTCGGGATGTGTTGATGCCGTCTCTCACAGAAGAGTTTGTCTCTAATGGCTTGCTTAGATGTTGTCTAAAAACAGAGTGTCAAGAAAAAATGAATCGAGCAGAGATGGGACGTACATAGGCAAACTTCTCAAGTTTTCGTGCAAGCTTGGCGATTTGTTTTCCTGACTTCCAGGCCTCGATTGCAGAAATAGAGCCGTTATCTAATTGCTCTTTGAGTTCATTTGCGTTTTCCTCCAGGCTTTATCCGAGAAAGAATTCAGAAGAATGCAGAAGAATGGACGGATGTCAGTCAACATGTTCGACTCACACATCGTGTCGATGCAAAAATTCATCCATTACGTCTGGCTGGATAGTTTCTTTATGTTTTTCCACAAGTTCAAGTGCACTCGTGATTCTTTTTGTCCATTTCTCGAGGCGAGCACTAGGTTGTTTGAGTCGTAGAATACGATTCAAGGCAAGTGCCCCGTGTATACCTGCGATGACGATAGGAGCTGCTGCGAGTTCGGCCATCTACGTTTAATATTTTTCAGGATCAAAGAGATTGAAGGTTTTTGAGGCAGTATTCAGAATGAGAACGATAACTGGGTAAATAACGGCCATTTTACAATGTCGCGGTGCTAGTCGCTGGGTTCAATTGACTACCATTTTCAGTCATCTTTTTGTTTTGTGCTTGTTGTACAAGTGGTTACCCTGGTTGAAATTATATACTCCTGTCATTACATACACGCCTGCACGCGTGTCAATCCATTGATCACATCAATCACACACACAAACACAATGCCGTGTGTTTAGTACATCCATCCAATGCGTCTCGTAACTCTCGTTTACTTCCCCGTTAACAGCTAAATGGCCAGTGCCAGTGCCAAAGGAGCATTACCACTAAGTCAGCGGCTCTCTCCGAGAGAGGAATACTGGCGTGATCGTCATGACTGGTTGCTCCAATGTGGGTACAAACTACGTCCTCGGTTCACACCAGGTTGGATACCCTCTTGGAAGAAATCCGGGAAGCTGCCCATTATGTGTGAAGACGGCGTTCCACTATCGGTATGGATGGATTAATATCATTATCAGAGCATTAAATCATCCAAATTCAGACTGGACAGGTTATTGACGCAACTCGTGTTGAGGACGGCACTTTAGTTGCGTTGAAAAAGGTCTCGAAATCTGAGGACCCTCAGGAGGAAGAGATCACCAAGTTCCTATCTTCGGAGCCTCTTAAAAATGATCCTCGAAATCACTGTGTATCGATATTGGCGACGCTGCAGTCGCCTACCGACGCGGACACTCTCGTTTTGGTTTTGCCTTTTCTCCACCCATTCAATGATCCTCCGTTTGATACGTTTGGTGAGGTAATAGCTTGTTTTCGCCAGCTTTTCGAAGTAATTAATCCAGTTGTCTGTGTCGATTTATACTGAAATCTTACATAATAGTCTATTCAATTTATGCACGAACACCACGTCGCACATCGGTATGGGTGTTTTCTGCCAGTTACTTCTCATACTGATATCCGTAATAAGTGATATCAACTCAAATAATTTCATGATGGATGGGCGGCATTTATCTGCTGATCCTTTTCATCCAGAGATAATAGACCGGAAGCACGATCTCAGCGGTCGAGCGAGATATTATACACGTACTGAAAAGCCGCCAAAGTACTATCTCATCGACTTTGGAATCTCTCGACGATATGATCCTGCCAATGGTCCCCCTCTTGAGGCTCCCATTTCTGGAGGAGATCGCACTGTTCCCGAGTTCCAGAAATCCTCAGAGCCGCAAGATCCATTCCCGACGGATATTTACTACATTGGGAATATGATTAGGCAAGAATTTATCGAGGTATGTTGCTTTAAAGTTCAAATGCCCAGTTGTATATTGAAAAGGGTACTCTAGGGTCATCCAGTCCTAGATGGCATTAAAGGTAAAAAAGGATTTGGCTTCATGAAACCCTTGGTGGACGATATGGTTCAAGACAGTCCCGAGAAACGTCCTACCATGGATCAAGTGATAGCTCGCTTTGACAAGATTGTCAATGGGCTCAGTTCTTGGAAACTTCGCTCGCGTGTCGTTCCTCGGGACGAGCGGTTGGTTGAGGGATTGCAAAGGATGCCCAGTCATTGGGCACGGCGTCTAGGATACATGATCAAGCGCGTACCATCAATACCCCGTCAATGAATGTTTCAACCTGCATTTTTGTATATACATTACACTTCATTTATTATAATCAATTAAACCATATCCTTCTGGTCGCGCAGAACAGAAAGCTTTAGATAATGACCAAATTCCAGATTCAGATAATATAAAATAAGTCATTAGGCCTTTTGATGCCCAAAAAACACTAGGATTCACCCATCCTTTACCGCGTCTTCTCATTTCTTCAAGCAATAAAACACATAATTAAAAATGGCATGTGTGAACACCGTAGGAAAAGGTTGCCTAATGTATCCGACCTGCCAATCTGTTCGCACCTGTTCGAGCTCCGAAAGAACAAAGGTTGTCCAACATCTACGATCCCCAGACTGATGCTGATTCTTAGTATTCATCATAAACCCGCAATCGATGAGATGGTACTCTTTCAATGAGCGCTACTCATGATACACCTTTTCTGCGAGACTTCCTCACGACGAGATACAGAATATCAATGCGAGCTCCGGAATTTTAAGATATTCACTATTCAAGATGAATCAAATCTTTCCAAGGCAAGTACATCCATCCCTCGAATTTTGGAATCCATGATGCGATAAAGCCTCTTAAATTTTAGGAGGAGTGACTCTTCTCTGCAAAAGCCATAATACTAAGAGAATAGGTTCATCTGATACCTGAGGACCATAAATTGATGGCGATGACGAGGTTGACGATGAGAATGTTCAAGAGTTTTTTTCAACTCCTTAGGTTTTTATTTCAGAACTGCATTATGTTTAACGTTCAGCATCAAATCCTTGCGTTCATTCTGAGAGATAGGGTGGGTGGACTTTATATATAATCTTCGAGATGCATGACTCTGACACCGTGTTCAATTCTATCCATGCTCCTTTCTATCCATGCTACGTTCTCTTCATGCTCACTGGAATCTGCAGTATACACATTTTAGAAGTAGACGTTTCCATTTACTGAAATTCGTTCAGAGCCGGAGTAGAATGAATCTGACGATATTTAAATATTATTATTAAATTCTCCTATGCCTCGTGGTCATTTTGTATGCTGTTATCATTACCTTAGCTCATTAAACAGGCTGAAATTTATTGAATCCGCCTCGGAACATTATCAGAGATTGTTTAGAGTAGAGATATACTATACTTAGCATAAGTACATCGTTTTCGAGTGACTTTTTCGATTTGTGGTGGAATCATGATCGCATATGGCAGTCCCTTTGTCATCGACGATACCTGATGGTGGGATTTTAATTTATTGTACGTGTTGAATAGATACATATACTAAAGCAAAATGGGTCATACATAGGACATGGTTATTGTCATAACCGAAGAAATGGAGGTAAAGGAAAGATAGCCAAGTCTCCAACCTAGGAAGCCCCCAGAAACGGTTTAGATGTCAGGGAGTGGTTGAAAGATGACAATGACCGCCATGGGTTGTCAATTTCTTGACTATTGTCGTGCAGAGATACTAATGTTGTATTTGACATCTGCACATTCGAGTTCAAAACGTTACGGAGATCGTCTACAACAAGAGTTAAAGAGTTTCAATCCAACAGAAATGGCATCACTGTATAAGCGAACAATTGACCTTGCGTTTCGTCGGGAAAACATGCCAGACATCTACCATTCCTGCTCTTGGGAATATCTTGATGCCTAAGGTCGCAGCCCATTTTGTCTCGGATAGCAATCTCTGATGTCGTCTTAAGTCCGTAGCTTGAGCAATACGCTACTAGACAATGCCAACCGAATAAAAGCACTTACAAAGGCCAATGTTTCCAGTTTGCGACTATCTTTAGCAATAGACCGCCCTGCTTCTCGTGCATCAATTTTTGATATTGTTTTTGTTTCAATTTTTCTTCTTAGCGATGTTGCATGGCGATTTAAACTGTCCGAATTGCATTGGTAAGGAGTTAAGAAGTTATGAGAAAGTTTGATACTCAACTCAGCATGCATTCTTAGAAAATCATCCATTACTTCGGGGCTGATTGAGTTTTGGTGCTTATTGACCATCTCAAGGGCCGCTGTTATCCTCTTCGTCCATTTATCAAGGCGAATCGATGGATTGTCTGCGCGATAGAAATGGAATGATTTGAATCCTCCATTAATGACACCAATGATTAGAGGCACTACTGCTAATAGTTCTGCCATTCAGGAGATAGATGAGGAGCTATGAAAGTTAAGTTGGGGGATGGAACGTAGCAGGAATGAAGGTTGTCGTGTCAATGCCAGTATATAGGCACCTTATAGTATCTGCAGCCGCTGATCTTGAATTGTATACATCCAGCCATAGCCATAAATAGTTTCTTTTGTTCTCTGTTAATTACGTAACCTTAGCAACGCCCATGCAAAGTTGTCACAAGTGATGTTACAGGTCAACCGTTGAATATTGAACTTTTTGACCTTTCTCACAAATAATCGGTCTAAGGGATTTGACCTAGGTTTGACCAGAGGTCAAGAGTCAACTTGAAGGCGTGATATTACTGCCCACGTGCACGTGTTATCGTAACAAACCTTTTTTTTGTTATGAAAGATTTATTGTAGAGCTGTCCTGCAAACCGTTTAAACTTGCCAGGTGCAAAATCCTAATGGTTGGGAGTCGTGGAGCAGCCATTCACATCCAATTCTATAAATTTTCAGGACAGCTCTATTGCGATGGAGTACCAGACAGGATAGGCAAGTGATCACGCGATCACGCGTTGACTTTTGACCGTTGTTGACCGTTGTTGAGCGGGTTTGACCTCGGGTCAACACATCACTATATAGAGTCACTGGTCACACCACGTACAAACAGAACAAGTTCGCACTCATGCACTCAGCAAATTGAACCGTTTGACATGATGTCTCATGAAACCACTGAGGACTCTTCAAGTGCTGGACTCATTTTATCTCCAAAGGAGGCATATTGGAGAGACCTTCACGCTTGGTTGCTCCAATCTGGCTACCAGCTACGTCCGCGGTTTCGCCCTGACTGGAGTCCGTCATGGAAAACCACAGGAAAGATGGCCATCCTTTCCGAGGACGGTCTTGCGTTACTGGTAATTAATATCACTCAAAAATATGAGAAGTATGAATAACAACCAATTCTTCTTAGCATGGGCAAATTATAGACGCAATTCATGTCGCAGATGGGGCGCCTGTTGCGTTGAAAAGGATATCCAAGATTGTTCATGCTTATGAAGAGGAAATCTCCACTCTCTTCTCATCAAATTCTTTGGCCAAAGACAATCAGAATCACTGCGTTCCAATATTAGCCATTCTTCGACCACCAAATGACGCTGATACCTTCATACTTGTCTTACCTTTTCTTTGCCAGTACGACCATCCGCAGTTTGATACATTCGGTGAGGCTATCGAATGTTTTAGGCAACTATTTGAGGTAAGCATTAAACGAAGCATTCATTGATACTAGTCCATTATTTTCTTTCGCAGGGTGTACAATTCATGCATAAACACCATGTAGCTCATCGGTGAGCTATGGCTTTATATCTGTCGTCTGTGCGTGACATTCTCTCAAGAGATATAAATTCAAACAACTTTTTAATGGATCCGCGCGAGATGTTTCCTGACGGCTTTCATCCTCAGAGGATAGATCGAACCCCTGACTTAAGTGGCCCTGCTACCTATGTTACTCGTACAGAAAGGCCAGCAAAATACTATCTTATCGATTTTGGCATTTCCCGACGATATGACCCCGCCAACGGTCAACCCTCAGAATTTCCTATTTTTGGAGGAGATCGGACCGTTCCCGAGTTCCAGAATTCTCCTGGACCCCAGGATCCCTTCCCTACGGATGTCTATTATGTCGGAAATATGATTCGCCAGGAATTTCTGGAGGTGAGCTTGCTTCGAATTTGATCACTACAATATCTTATTTGTCATAGGGACATCCAGTACTTGATATTAAGGGCAGGAAAGGCTTTGATTTCATGAAACCACTCATTGATGATATGGTACAAGATGATCCGTCCAAACGCCCCACCATGGATCAAGTAGTTACCCGCTTTGCGGAGATTGTGGCCAGGCTCAGCTCCTGGAAGTTACGCTCCCGTGTTGTTCCCCGAGATGAAGGCTTTATAGAAGGAGTAAATCAATCGGCGACTCACTGGAGAAGACGTCTGATTTATATTATCAAACGTGTACCACCTATTCCCCGTCCCAGTTCATGATCATAAGGTTTTTAATACTGATTCTTACAAAGCCATATCTTTCCCGTATTTCTGTTTATCCAATGGATAAAATAAAACCCAATACCGCAATTTCTGATCGAGTGACTGCAAATTCTTAATTGTGGTGATGACTCGGATTTTTTATCACGGCGGTTCCAAAATGAAATTTTATGTAAGATCAGTACACGGATCCACATGTGACATGTTACATACATATACAACAACAAGCTTAAACAGTCAGCGCTGTACTCAGAAGTCTTCCTTTGCAGGACTCCTTGCGATAATGAAATCGGCGGATGATACACTGATATGTTGAGATGACAACGCTTCAGAGCCTCAATTTCTATTCCTGTAATTGAATAACGGATACCTCGAGTGTTTCTTGAAGGGTTGACAGGCCATCATGATAAAATTACCTTATGAGAACTTGAGCCAGTTAAAACAATAGTTCAGACTGTGCTTTTATCTGAAAGTCATTGTCCTGGAGCTGCACTAGCTGTTACTCTATTGCCGGGGAAGTACTTCGTCTTCCGTCCTTTGGCCCAAAATGGGGATATCTGCAACAATCACAAGATGTTTACGCCAAGTACGCCACACTAGCATATACTACTATAACGCATCTCGCACAAGCCTGCAAGCCCACATCAGTAACACCTCCCTTACGATTAAACAATGGATGCGACACAGGCTTCTCCACTCCAGGACTTTCCTCACAACGAGATGCAGCGAATCAACGCTAGCTCAGGATTAAAATTCAAAATATTCTCAACAGAGGACGAATCAAGCATTTGCGAAGATTTTCAAGAGTAAATGGATCTCTCTCATATTATACTTACTTGACCTGACATATTTTACCCTAGTCTTTTGAAGCAAGGACAAGGGATGGCTGCAGCGAAGGAGACTATCGGACAATACATTAACCTCATGCGAGAAGTATGCCTACAGGCCCAACGCGCCACGGATGTGCTAGTAAGCATCTATCCATGATAATCTCCGCCTTCTATTGCTCAGAAACGAATGCAAAACTCAGAAACACGTGAGGGATAAGGACGCATCGTTACTTCCTGAGGGAATAGATCTGGATGATGATGATGATGATCAGGAGAGTGGCGAGATTGATAGTGAGCCATTCATCGCGCTTCCGCGAACCAGAGCTCTGATTCCGGTCTAGTGACAAACCTTTGCATCCATATGAGACGATAGAGCAAGTATGACCTGCTCTCCGAGAAGCCTCTCCAATAGCAATATTCCGAATGTAATCTGATTGACTTCTTCGTAACAATCACGCCTTTGAAAGAGCGATACACAAAGAGCGCCAAACCATGATGCGATATAAGGAACTACTGAGAAAAAGGTAACGATCTGCGCAATCGGATGTGAAACTTCGACAAGAAGGTACCCAGGACACGGTTCTTTCTTTGTGTCCTGTTGGGATGCATCACGAAGCTGTCAACAGGAACAATGGGATGACCCCCAATAAACATCGTCTATCGTCTAGGATCAATACCCGTCCTGTCATAGAAGCTTTGCTCGTGGAATTATAGGGCTTTGACCAGAAATACAGAACTGTACGTCGCATGCGGAGCAGTCAAGATAGGGCACCGCGTTCAGTTGGACCCGACGATCCCAACAACGATTCCAGCTAGAAAATAACGTCAGTGACAGGTATCTAGTGTTGAAAATAAGGACAACTACACGTCGTTGCTTGACATACCTGCTCAAGAACTTCGCTCCCACTGGCAACAACACCCTCGCCATTTTCGATCTCCAATGTACCAGGTTGCCCACCATCAGGAAGTCCAGGAGTGGAACCCTGTGACGCAACTCAGTGTTGGGAGAATCCGAGCACACTGACACATGTATGTACTCACCTGATCTCGTTTAGGGTTCGACGAAGACTTCTTCCCCGTTCCCGTGCCATTGGCACCAGGCGCTCCGGGAAACGGCAGTTCGTCTCGAGGAACGATGTCGATGAGGAAATCAAATTGGTCCGATTTGCTCAACGCTTTCGCGATATCAGACCTGGACAGTGTGCGACGCTTGTTGGAATCGGCGATGATGAAAGCTCGCGCAGTGATTTCGGCAATGAAAACTGGGTGAATGTGAGTGAACTCTTTCCTTGATAGATAAGATTATTGTATGGGTAATGTACGCACCTTCACAAGCTTTGCAAAACAAAATTGGTGCTGTGAAACGGGTAAGCTTCTGTAAGAAGCAATAGAACCAGAACCAATACCGTCAGCGGCAATCATCTGAGCACTGACAGTTTAACAAGAGACAGATCAAGAGCAAGGTTCCACACCTTCACATCTGGGTCACTCTTCATGACTTTCTTGATCCTCGCTAACGGTAGAGGAGGATGTCTGTAATCTGGGGTCTCCTGCTCTGCCGCATCTACCTGCCGTTGCCAAAATGACCGCAAAAAATCGTGTAGAGGTTCGCCGGGCTGTACGTACGGCTGGCTGGACATCGTGGTTGGTAGAGGAGAGGGGACAATGGATACGATACCCGTTGGTTATTCTGGCTCGGCTAGACTGAAATCCAGAATGGAACGAAATTGATTACTAATACTGAGTCTCGTGTCTATCTGCCAAATTTGGTATTGCAATGCCGCTCATGCCGCGACAGAGTTTGGACTTGTTCCCGGTTCTTGGACTCGGATGAGCGTGTTCGAAACTGGT
>JASFDB010000189.1:0-10300 GCA_036937035.1 Cystodermella granulosa | reverse complement strand
ACGGTGGATCGGGACCCAGTGCTAGAGGTGCTGGACCTGCTGGTTCGACTGTCCATGGACATGATAGTGCGGATCGATCCTGTGGGAGAACGATTGATAGATTGAGGGCGTAGCGAAGGGCGATTGATCGCTTCCCTGTTAACAATTCAATGAGTGAACTATATGATTAAGAACAAAGATAGATACCATAATCTGTTAACCCACTTTTGCCTCCTCTCGAGGAGGCTCTCCGTTGCTAGTCGTTCGACACCATCAGCATACATCATATGAAATGGTACCAACGTATCCATTAAGGGTTGATTATCCCTTTCGACACCCTGCAACCTTGCTGCAACCGTGCCGACGTCGTCACGAGCTGTTGGATGAGTTGGAGATGGTGCTGATTGAACACTAGTACAGTTCAACAAGTCAAGGGCAACAATGCCACGACCACCACCTGGAGCAAGCCAAGAGAGAAGCAGCATCCGAGGATACAAAAGAGCCTGACATCTTTGCCATCGATATGGAGGAGAGGCATGGACATTTAGGTACCAAAGCAGGCCAATATTAAGTGGCTAATATTAGACACTCAATGTTAGCAACTGGAAGAGATGTTTTAGAAGAAAACATACAGGCTCGTCGAGAGACGGGTGATAGAGGTGAGAGCGGGGACATGGATACATCAGACTCCGAATCTGAAGAGCAACTCAGAGATTTGGGAGGTGAAAACTCGTGCAGGCTGTTATTATTGAATGGGGAGTCATAATCTGTCAGAGACAATGCACAGGTAGAGGTGGGTAACGTAGGAGGGGGAGAAGCCAGCCCAGGTTTTATTGAATTGTAGATCTGAATGGGGGGAGAGTCCAAGACGCCACCGATATGCCTCGCAAGACCGGTAAAATGTGCAGGTTTCTAGATTATGATAAAACATCAGTAGATAAACAAGACATTAACAACTTGGAACTTACTTGCTTCTAGAAGCACAGGATCTCGAAGGCGTGATGATCAGCAAAATGGTTGACGTAAAAGGCTTTGAAGACGTCGAGTGAGTTATGACATGTCACAATGCGGGGAAGGGGTTCACTGTTGCAAATTGGGAGCAAATGAGCGGCACGATAGATAGTATCCACATGAATGACGGCCATAGCAGGTGCTCCATCATCCCGTGTGTCAGGCTTCACCATCCACATCCCTGTGTCTTCATCTGCTTCTTCGGTAATAGTGGAGTACCAACGAACGAGTGCACATGGGTATCTCACCCCTTCGAAGTCAAAGGAAAAGAATTGGAAGATGCGGGCAATAGATAAACCGGGCATGCCCTCAAGCTCTGGGTCAATATTAACTATTGCGCAATCAAAGCGCGCAGGACCCCTCCTCCAGCTGTCTGTAGCTCGTATGCGTTCAGAACGCATTCCAGTAAGACCACTAAGGTCACTTGGTGCAAAAAACGTGCATTTTGCAGAGGCATGCGTTGATACATGCCCATCAAATGCAGGACAGGCGGTGAGTGAGACTCCCGAGGACGTGACAGGGCAGTCAGGATAGATTTGATCGTAGAGAAACCGTCGAACTAATGTCGGTAGATTTGGCTGGTTGATTCTCTCAGCAAGAGCATATATGCTGACTCTTTCTACAGGATTATCAACAACTTATTCTCAATATGATAACAAACAGAACAGCTTACTGCTCATACGTGAAAGCGTAACATCAGCAAGCGCTTCTCCATCTCTCACATCTGTATCATTGTCTTCGTTGTCAGGATTATCTTCATTAGCAGGTTTATCTGGATTTCGGACTTTATCTGTGAATAACGATCAAAGATGTGCGAATTGGTCAAGAACAAATGATATACCAATCAACCGCAACGCTTGAGGAAGGGCAGCATGATCAAGCATTCCGCGATCTGTGAAATTAACTCGGGCAGCAGCAATCTTGTCCAAACGCTGATTCGTAAGCAGCATCTGCCCGATAGCGTTGTAATGGTTTGAACGCCGCCAAGGTTCTTTTACGGCCTTGATGTGCTTTGACTCTGTGATTGAGGTGCAGAGTCCGTTGGGTGCAGCAAACAATCGAATGTTATCGAGGTAGTGGGTCATGGAATGCTGCCTAGGAAGTGAAAACCCATCCATCCGAACTCCACACTCTTCAAAAATCATTCGATTTTTGTGGAATCGTGAGAGAGCGTCCTTAAGGAGATCAAGCATGGGCTCTGTAATGACATTGTGACGGGCTATATAACAGAATTCCAAGAATGCGCGCAGAGCGCGGAGCATTGCCCGAGGTACATAACCTTCGATAGCTGGCAAGTAAACCTGTTGGGGTGTTGAGACATCATTAGAACTCGTGCATAAGAGTGGTGTACCTTCATAAGGGCTTTTGAGTCGTCACCTGTCCACTGTTTGAACGCTCGGCCATGTGGGAATCGGCGTAGTCCAGGGAAAGGCGGGGCTGCAGCAATCCTGCAATGCTTTTAGGCTACTGTAAGTCACTGCAAGGTTTGCTACTCACCGACGATCTATATTGTCCAAAATCTCATCGGCACGACTTTGACCATACGTAACGCTGAGGTACTTGTTCACCCACGTAACTAAGTGATCTTTGAATGTTCCTTTTATCAGTTGATGGAGGAGATCCGGCGATATTAACTCGTGAATGTCGGCGCGAGGAAAGTCATTGGTAAAAGGCTAAATAGACAAAAATTAGATATATCAAATATATAGACACTCAGAACACCTACGGCAATATCACCAACAAGTCCGTATTCTTCCCAAAGGACTCCTAACTCAAGTGTTTCGACAAGCATCTCAGTATGTTCACGAAAACGATGCATGGCTGTGGGATCATCGAGATTATCTTTTGGTGCAGTACAGCTACAAACAAGTGATAAGAATTCAAATCAGTAGAAATTGTGAAGTAGTACATACCGTGGACACCATCCTTGCACGATGCACGCTAGAAGAGCCTGTTCAGGATAATCTGCAATGTACGGACCTAAACCAAAGATGACGCGGCGAAAGTGACCATCGCCACAGCGCATCACTTCTGGGACTGTCATCCCTGGTCTTAAGGTGCTGAGAATTTTGCTCAACGAGGAGTGGAACAGCTGTCTTCGAAACTTGCGGAACGACTGACAATTCCGCTCAGCATGGTCACCTTAACATATGCAAATCAGAAAGTGTTTGAGAAATTCAAAATTATGTACAAGCACTTTTAGGTATAGCAAGAAAGCCGATTACGGCTACGGCATTGTGATGCGCTCGACGAACGTTATTATGGACATTTCCGATCGAGGCGTAAAGGGGCCAGTAATCATGTTGGCCGGTGGCTACAGACACTGTAGTCTTGTCACTTCCAAGAATAATTGGCACAAACATCGCACCATGCGTAGCGGGGTCTTCTGCAATTTTATCCTAATGTGATTATGTGAGTTAGTAAAGTTATGAGAACATATAAAATGACACAAACAGCTTGATTCCACGCCCAATCGCCAGAGAAAAAATGTTCATATTGTCTATCCCCTTCGTCAGTGAAGCTTCGGTATGGTGCATGGTCGAAACCATCATTGAAGCCAGGATTCGCGAGCATATTCTGAATAACCTTAAGAGGATCGCGAAAGAAAACTTGATTGGATTGAGTCTTCCATTGAGGAAGATTGTCGTGATTCTCTTCTAGTTCTGGGCCTTTATAATCTAAAGTGAAACTCTCCCAAGGTATGTCGCCAAGAGGTGTTGCATCAATTACATTGTGCAGGTCGGCATGATTCTGATACGGTGAATCCGCTGATTTTCTGGACCAAAGGCTCATCAGAGTATCGATATTGGAGGCCGACATCTGTGTCGTGCTATAGAGAAATTCTGCGGTTTCAAAACTGACGCCATCTTCATATGGCGTCCAGTCATCCGGCTGGTTGTCACTGTGAAGAGGTGGAGGAGGCGTGCCATTGGGTAGGTAGTTTCCCCTTTCATCACAAGGCTTTCCTAGACGCGACAAGATAAATTAAAATAATGTATTAAATAAATGAATATCAATACCATTTATCGTTGGATGTAAAATATTTAATAAAACTTCAGGAGCTTCAGAACACTGCGTATGGCCGTGGTTGGAACTAGATGAGCTGAGTGATGAACGATGCTCCTGACTTGATGGGCCTGACGTATTGGAAGACTTGAGGTCCCGTTGTAAATGACAAGGTTCAGCATCTAGAGCCGAAACAGAGCCAACACCAGGAGTCCAAGGCACAGGCGACGGAGATGATGGGAATCGATGCTGAGGTGTGCGTGTCCAGTCAGGCGTTTGCAATGGAGACAAAGGAGTATGTGGAGAGCTCGATGGGAGAAAGAGAGGTGGTGGCGGTGGTGAGATAGCTGAATGATGAGCAGAATATTGTGGAGAGTTGATATCTGGTTGATGCAAAGGGAGCAACTCAGACAACTCAGATTGATGCGAGTCGGATGGTAGGATGTGGCCCATATCCACACGAGGAGCATTGACTACTTCAACATCTGAGGGCGTTGGTTATTTGAGATACTCTATTTTTAACAAAATGAAAACATACCTCTCTGACCATGAACTTGGCGAGCGTGCATCTTTAGTCCCCTTGAAGATTTAAATGCACGATCACAGAGGGGGCATATGTGATCTTGCAAGCTTGCATTTGAAGCCATTAGTGTCGATTCGTGGCTGCAGTGTGTGATTTTACAAGGTGCAAAAGGGGTTGAACCGCAATCGACTGACTTCGGAATTTTTGAAAGTGAGTGGCAGGTGACCAAACAAATCGAACTTCAACTGAATTAAGTTTTCTGCGCCCCCAAAACCAACCATAACACACCCATTATGCAGCCCCCAACTTCAGTTCCCCAGTCCCCTCATCCTTTGGGAATGACAACCCGCCAAGGGAATAAGTTGAAAAGACCTGGAGAAATCTTGAAAGGAGCACCAAAACGCACTAAAGCTGAAATGAAAAAAGTACGTGAGCGCGAATTGCAAGAGAAGAACATACAAGAGCAAGAAGAGCAAGAAAAAGAACTCACCCTGCAGGAAGGGATCAAGAAACTGTCCGCGCTTGAAGACAACAAGGCTCAACGCGACAGCAACGCGGCAAAGCAAGTGCCACGTCACCGCAAGGACGTGCAGGTCGACAGTGTGCAGGTGAGCGCGTTGTTGTTCTAAAACTGATATGAGCTCTCATACTATAATAACAAGGGGGGACTTACCATAAGCGCGCCCAAAAAAGCTTCCATACCGCGCACCAGAAGCTCTACTGGTGGGCAGGCAGGCAAGGCAGCTCCAGATGTCATACAGCCTGAGAAACCCCAAGTTACAGCCCATGAGATGCCTATAGACGCTTCAAGTAAGATAACTCACCTCGAGAACCCCTTTCCAACACTGAAAAATGTTTGTAGCTCAAGTAGAAGGATGTGACACCGCTGGGGGAGGGAAGAAAAAAATCCGACCCCGTGCTCTCTACTTGAAGAAAGCTGATCCTGCAGGCATGAAAAACCTGTCAGATAACATCAAAGAAAGTAATGTTCACACACCAGTAAAACGGCCGAGAGGAGAGCTGCAACCGGAGCGGACAATAACAGAGCGAAGCATGCTTCCCGAGGACCGCGATGAAGAGGTAGAGACCGACATCGACACCGACGTCGACACCACACCGATCCAACGTAGGCGCCTTGGCGATGTCGAGCAAGAGTGGATCCAGGAGGACGATCGCGAACTGCAAGAGCAGTCAGAGATGGAGGATACTGCCATGGCATCTGAGCTCGAATACGAACCTTACCCAAAGACTCCCAAGCCTCGTGTCCCTGTGAGGCCGGTGAGAAAAGGTAAAGGCCAGAGGAAGTTGGACCCTGACTTTGTCAAGCAAGATTCTGATGATGAGGTCGAAATCACTCACCGATTCCCAGTACCAGTCGCTGGCAGTGAACAGTCCCCAGCAAAGCCATTAAAGAAAGGGAAGGAGAAGGAGCGAGAGAAACGAGTGATGAGGGAGGAGGTGAAAGCAAGTCGCAACGTTGCAGTGGATATTGAATTAAAGGTCAGTTGATGACCTTTCCGTGATTGATCTTGATTGTTGATTAACGTTGATTGTTTGATTGATTGTTGATAGCATGCCCGGGCCACTGAACCGGCATTGAAGAAAGTTCGCACGTGCGTTTCTCTGAGTCTCTCTTGCACACCAATGTCACTACTCTTACTCAATGAATCATGTCTGTTTTTTCATAACCTCAGCTTCAACAAGGCGAAGGACAATGCGACTGGTTTTGTCAGCGATTGGGTACAGAAACAACCTGCCACTATCTCCAAATCTACCTCCTCAGGTGCCAAAACGACAACCGCATCGATAACTCAGCGTAGCACGTGTCTTACAACCTCGGCCCATCCCATTTCGACCTCTAACCCATCTCTCGTCCAAATCGGCCCGGAAAAGACGCGCAAACGGAAGAGGGTAAAAGTCGAGCCAGAAACTGATGCTCTCAAAATCGGCGGCCTTGAGGACGAAGATGAATCTGTGGAGCGCAAATTCGCGCTAACAAGTCCTCCTAAAGGCAAGGTGCGTCTCGATAGCAAGGTAAGTAATCGATTTTTCTCTTGCTTTGCAAATGCTTACGATTGTTCCAAGCACATCGTGGCTGTTGCCGATGCACCTAAAGGCAAGGCTAATGGCAAGAAGAAAGGCACCAAGTATACAAACGACGACCTTCCTGATGGTGCTACCCTCAACAATAGATGGCGAGCAACCTTTATTCCTCTCCTAATCAAGTACATCGCAGCGCAGCAAGACATCTGGTGCATGAAAGAGGAGCCGATCATCAAGCAGATGCAGGTGCTGTGGGACTATGTATACGGCCAGAGCGTCCCTTACCAGATCAAGTCTGGAGATGCAGTTGTTGCCGTCGTGAATAATGTATATTCTTTACTTATTTCTTTACTGACGAATTATGTGGCAGGCATTTCAACGTCTTTCAGAATGGCGAGCGGCATTTGGCTCTGACGCGTTACTTGCCGTTCGAAACATGCTTGAACACCTGGATAAAGTGGCCAATGAAGAAGATCAGGATTGGGACAACGACTTGGGTCAAGAATTGGGCTGTTGGCGAGAAATTGTCACTGATCTCCTGACAGATGACAAGTACCTCTACGAGGAAGTGGTGTTCAATCGGAAGGGCGAGGTAAGTTAACAATTTTGACAGACAAGTTCTAGTAATGACAAATTCTATAGTTAAAGAGGTACGGCCTGTTTAAGGGTGGTCTGGTCTTGCAAACATTTGCTTGCCACTTCAACGCTGTTCAAACTACGATACCTACGCCCCCCGAATTGGGTGATTTGTCCAAGCCGTTGGGAGCACTCGCCTTATCAGCTGCAGGGGTACGATTTGCAAATGATTTCAAGCTTAATATTCTAACTGCCCCTTCAGGTCAAGCGTGCGTTGACCCTCTGGCGTGATGGCCACATCACGCGCGAATCGCTTCCTGCTGACCCAAAGAAGGGGAGTGGCATCATCAAAGTTCGCAATAATTCAACGGGCTTCAATTCAAAGAAGTTGTTTGATTTCAATCAATACGGTTGGGCGTCGGCCACTCAGCTTGCTCTCGACAGCATGATTCAGTTTAACTTTGCCACTGATGAATCGAGGATGAAATCGATTATTGCCATCGCTATGCCACTTGTCCCTCGCAACTCAAAGGTGGCAGGTGGCAGTTTGAGTGATGCAACACTCATCGAACAAGTCCGTCCCAACCTCTATGTAGAAGACACCCGCGATGATGACGGAGATGCTGATGCCGATGCCGACGGCAAGGATGATAATGTGATGGATATCGATGATGAGGAATCTGAATTGACAGTCGAAGAGCTCGGCAAGGACTGCAACTAGCCTCTTCGGTAATCATTTGCCCTTTGACAAGAAACAAGGCTGATTGTTTTGTAGATCATACCAACGTTGTTTCATGCCCCGAGAATGCTTTCAACAAGATATACCCCCGTAGCACCCTCTTCGCCCACTTTCAACAAGTTATACCCACCGACGGCGTACGCTACTTGCTGCTCTGTCATGTTGTGCTATCACCTGCTAGTATGTCTGCCTACTACCCCCTCTCAGCCTATTTCTATCCTATCTGTGCGCGCCCCTGCTTTTTTGAACCATATGTTTTTTTTTGGTGCTTATTTACGTCTTTCTTTCCTTAAATTGCTTTTTTGAATTGCTTATTCTGCTTTTAACACCTTTCCGTGCTTTTTTTTACGTCTTTTTATCTTGATTTTTCGAATGATATTTACCTCTTATTAGTTATTCTGGACTTTTTGTGCTTTTGTACTTTTTGTGCTTATTAAACTTTTTGTGAATGTTCTGTATAAGCCATTCTGATCTGTCTAAGGTAAGAAATAAGCTAAAACACTCTGGTTAAGCAAATGACGTGGCTTAGTACAAGCAGGGTTTGCTTATTTATATTTTGACTTTTTATTGCTTAGATTTTTGAACATAAGCTAAATAAGGTGACTACACAGCGGTTTGGGCGGCAGGTGCCGGTCAGATGAAAGTTCCCAGGATCATGCATGAAGGGACTATATGTCAGCAGCATTTTGTGAGGCTGGTTTCTCGCCTCGCATCGCCATAATAACGTGCTGGTCCCAGGTCTAGCTGTGAGCCAGGTGGCTGTCTTATGTGGCTGATATATGGTGAGTGTCCTGTATGAATGCTCTTGTTCCATCTGATTCACAGCTTGCATTTCATCTACAGAGCACACAAGCTTCTATGCAGCTGTGTCATGTCTTTCCATTGGTTGCCAGCATGTCGTCCTGGGCAATGAGGACCTGGTTGCTTGGGTCAGCAATATCTGGTGAGGTTCCTGCATAAATGCTGAGAGCTCGTCTCATCCACAGCTTCCATTCTATCCACAGAGCACATGGGCTTCTTTGCAAATACGACATGTCTTTCCACCAATTGTCAACACATTGTCCAAGGTGACAGAGACATGGTCAATCAGGACAGTAACACAAACTCAGTCATCAGTCTCACAGCGCGTATGCGAGGTCATATATATATAATTACTGATGTCGACAACACACTCTGCAGTAGCCTTATCCTACCTCTTTTAAATCTTGTGAGACACATGGGCTTCCAGCGGGACGATATGTGATTGTCAGTCATGATGCTATATGTTTCTCTACCTAGTACTTCTATGTTTGGGCCATATTCCTTTTCTGTGTCCAGCCCATATCGAAAAAAAACTGTAGTAAATGTAATTGATAACACAACTATTAGGACAATCACTAAATAATGTAAATAACCGCTATATACCGTAAAATATGATTAAAAGAGTATAATGAAAACTGAAACAAAATCGAGAGCGAGTAATTAAAAAATTCATTGTTTAAAGACTCCCTGTGATCACCTCATCCACCTCATGTTGCCACTGGCTTTGTTGACCATCCATTTCTTTTTCAGAGGCCCCCAAGCTGTACTTTGTACGATCTTGTTTCAAGATTGTTGACAACGCCCTGTACAGTGAGAAAGGTTTGTGATTATGGAGAGCGCTAACTGACAAAAACATACCTCGTAATTTTATTGGGGTCCTTGTCAGCAACTTTGCTAATCAAAGTAAGGCGTGCATCAACATCATCCCAGTACTTAGGACCATTGCCTTGTCCATCATCGTAAACGCGACGCTGTTAATATCAGAGTCAGTCAGAATGACTTGGACAAAAGGTTTATTTTTTATGCTTACCAAAAGTGCTAAACGTGCACACAACTCAATTGTGATCACAATTCGTGTGTCACAGGTAACCGCAATAGCAAGGTGGTATATGCTTTGTGGAGGTGTCCCAACCCTACTAGTTTTTATCTAAAGCAAGTTGGTTAACAGATATCAGTGTAACTGTGTAAGTGTTGACTACTTAGAGGTGATGGTGCCACGTACCATCTTTTTCATGTCGGAACGCCGCTGTGTCAGGGACTCTTGGACAGCATTCTTTAGAAGATTAGAAGCATGGTGGTCTTGTGCGATGTTGTCGGGGATATGAAGTTTGTTGTTTAAGATGATGTTCTACATGTTACCGTCACGGTGATGAGTAAATGAAGGAGAAAATAGAATAAATACGTACGATAACAGCATTCCTTGCCACTGGTCCTTTGTATGCAGTGAGCTTCGATGAAAGGAGGACTGCTTGGCAGTAGCGATTGATATTTTCTTGTAACGGCGTGGAAATATCAAACTTAGGAAGAGATAAAAGCACTTTTTCAAGCCCATTTTCAACTTGAAACTGATGCATGAGCAATATCGTCAACATATCTCCCAAGCCTACTGTTGCCTAGTACGT
>JASFDB010000188.1:0-10305 GCA_036937035.1 Cystodermella granulosa | reverse complement strand
AAGATACTTACCAATTGATCAGCGCCAGATTGTTGCCGACTCTATGCGAGGGCTAGGCAGCGACGACAGCGCATGAACAACTTGAAGTTGTAGGCGCCTTTTCAGTCTTTTCTTGTACGACTATGACAATATGTTTGTGACTCCATATAGGCCAGTATCCTTCTTGATGCACGTATACAAGTCCCTGAGCGGATTGAAACAGACGCCTGACATGTTTACATGAGGCATGGATCGATTCTCAAGAGTCCTAAACCTTAGTATGTTTGAACACTGGCGTGCTAGAAGGCCCTAGCAAAGGCTAGCAAAGCCCTAGCGCAAATCAATCAGTCTTGCCGAAAGCTCGTTCTCACCCCTGTCAACGTCTTAGATGCTGCAGAACTGCGGTAGGTATCTGAAATGGATAGCGTTCGCGGAGTTAGAAGTATTCTGGCCCACTTTGACTATGTCAATTGCGATTATGTTTTGCCCACGAATAAAGTTGGTATGAACCCTGCAATGTTCATCTAGTATAAAGTCCTGCTTAACCTCTGCAAAAAGTGACATCGTCTCAGAGATTTATCCTCTAAGGTATGCTCCTTCAATCGCTCCAACGCTCTCGCTGAAGTTGAATCTGCCGTTGCTTTCTCCAGAGTCTATACAGTAACACTACCACAATGCGATTCTCTTCGTTCATTGTAGCTGCTCTTGTTACTGTCAGTGTTTCTATTGCTCTGCCCACGGTCGATGCGGATACCACAGAGCTCATCAGCGTAGGTGACGTTCTTGATCAAACTACCAATTCACATTGAGCCGTAGTTTGTAGCACGACACAAGTGCGGTCGATGTTGATCTTGCAGCTCTTGCAGTGCCTACTATTGAAGAAATAAAGGGACACATGTTTCCTCCTGCCACAGTCGCCAACCAGTCACTGTACTGGTCCGGTCCTGACAGGGTGGCATGGGCAAAACTTGCGGATTCATATTACAAAGCATCCCAGAAAACTGCTCACCCACGCAGGCCTCTTAAATCTTTCTGGAAAGCAAAAGCCGACCTCGACTGGGCAAATAATCAGGCCAGAATATACAAAGATCCGTTCTGGGAGCATGCCTCGACAGCTATGGCAAATCTGACCTCTGGTGTGGTCTATGTTCTATTACCCAAAGGCAAGACTGCGACGGATTGGTTTAAGGGCACTATTTGGGATAGAATCGAGTATCCTTATCTCATCAACAACCATTTGGTTACATCTATCTACAGAGTTGTTCCGCCTAATGGCGCTCCAGAGCTTGTCTGGGCCCGTCACTAAGTGTAGTTTCCCCTTCGACAGTTATATTACTATCAGAGCTCCGAACAAGGCTATCAGAATGCATTTTGTATTTAGATCTTGAATATTTGTAACATCCTGAATATATGTATGCCCCGCTGCTTTGACTTCTTCCATCGCAGAAAGTAGTCAAGAGTAACAAATCAAAGATTGAATGAACCTTGAAGTGAGGAATACCTTCACAGATTACAGACTCCAAGAGAGCACTATAACGTTGCCTTTAGTCCTCCGACTTGTGTTGACATGAGGCATGGATCGATTCTCAAGAGCCTTAAACCTTGGTAGGTTTGAAAACTAGCGTCCCAGAAACGCTAGCAAATACTAGCAAAGCTCTAGCGCAAATCAATCAGTCTTGCCAAGGGCTTGTTCTCGCCCCTGTCAACGTCTTAGATGCTACAGAAATGCGGTAGGTATCTGAAATGGATATCATTACTGGAGCTAGAAGTATTTACTTGACCATGTCAATTGCGGAATGGTGTTTTGCCCGCGAGACAAAGTCGGTATAGACCATCCTGCATTGTTCAATTAGTATAAAGTCCTGCTTAGACTGAGCAACGAGTGATATCGCACCAGCGATTCATCTTCTAAGTATGCTTCTTTTGATCGCCCCAGCTCTCTCGCTAATTTTGAACATACTGTTGCGCTCTCTAGAGTCCATACACCAGTAACACTATCACAATGCGATTCTCTTCGTTCATTGTAGCTGCTCTTGTCACCGTCCGTGTTTCTATTGCTCTGCCAACGGTCGATGCAGATACCACAGAGCTCATCAGCGTAGGTGACGTTCTTAATCAACTATCAACTCACATTGATCCAAAGATTGTAGCACGACACAAGTGCGGTCGATGTTGATCTTACAGATCTTGTGGTGCCTACTATTGAAGAGATAAAGGGACACATGCTTCCTCCTGAAACAGTTGCCAACCAGGCACTGTACTGGTCCGGTCCTGACAGGGTGGCATGGGCGAAACTTGCGAATTCGTATTGGACAGCATCCCAGAAAACTGCTCACCTACGCAGGCCTCTTAAATTTTTCTGGAAAGCAAAAGCCGACCTCGACTGGGCAAATAATCAAGCCAGAATTTACAAAGATCAGTTCTGGGTGCATGCCTCGACAGCTATGGCAAATCTGACCTCCGGTGAGGTCTATGTTCTTTTACCCCAAGGCGCGAATGCAACGGATTGGTATAAGGGCACTATTTGGGATACAGTCGAGTATCCTTATCTCATCAACAACCATTTGGTTACATCTATCTACAGAGTTGTTCCGCCTAATGGCGCTCCAGAGCTTGTCTGGGCCCGTCACTAAGTGTAGTTTCCGCTTCGACAGTTAAATTACTATCAGAGCTCCAAACAAGACTAGTAGAATGCATCTTGGTGTAGATCTTGAATATTTGTAACGTCCTAAATATATGTATGCCCCGCTGATTTGACTTCCATCGCAGAAAGTATTCAAGAGTACCAATTCAAAGATCGAATGAACCTTGAAGTGAAGAATATCTTCACAAATTACGGACATCAAGAGAGCACTTTAACATCGCCTTCAGCCCTCCGACCCGTGGGAAGTTGTCTGCATACTTCATAGAGCGCCCGCATCCATAATAAGAACATCTCGTCCGGAAGTGAATTTGAGAGTGCAACAAGGCCGCATCTCTACTAATTTTCTGACGAATGTAGCCCAACGTGGAAACAAGAACCTGACTACCAGATAATGTCACAGATTCTCCAGATAGTGTGAATTAAATTCAAGCAATCGAGATGCGATCAACGCGGAAGAACATAGAGAGCCTTAAGACCCAAAGCAATAATCACTTTTCGCGAAGACAGGAGCACTAGGTTCAGAGTGATTTAGATGGTAATACTCGTCCCATTTGCTTGAATGGTAGGATAGGATTGAAAATGTAAGCGCCCAGCGACTCCAAGATGAAGTACACGGGAGATGGTATCAGAAACCACAGAATTGATATGTTGGCGTACGAGTTCAAGTTACATTTCGGAAGTATTGCGTGTTCTTCGATGAGCCTTCGAGGCGAATCACTTTCATAGCATATCTGCCAAATTTAGTTAAATATGCCTTACGATATGCTTTGACACGCACGCACCTGAACAAATAAACTATAGATTCGTTTTGGTATTCGAACTCGAGTCAAACCAGCTCCCACAAAGTCCTGACCGAATTTTGCTCTGCTTGTCCTGCATCCTGCAGTGGCCATGTGTAAGTAACAAGTGACATAGAGATAGAAGCCAGTATGGAAAACAGGGTCTCTACATAAGTGACCACTCAGCGGTATAAGCGTATTCAATATACTTCTCGGCTTCCCATTATGGGTCAGTTTCGGTGTAAAGTTGGATGATTTCAATCACCTTTCACGAAATGGACCATTGCTAAAGTATATTTGCTTTCCAATAGTAGATGACCATCCGCTCTGCTTCATGGAGGTTACGCTACACGGTATTCTCAGTGTTTTTGATGATTTTTCGAGATCATCTGCGACATTATATCAGTTCTATTTTGAGCTCGTTAAAAGCAAGCAGGAACCAATTAAGTATTCAAGAGCCTCACCGCAATATCAACCATATCACGGATATTCGTCAGGTTCGCCTATGAACAATCAAGCGTGATATGTATACTGCATGGAAGTAATCAGTAACTTCGAACGTACCACCGTAGCATTCCATCTTCACTAATTTGGTTCAAGATCCTCTTCTCTGTTTCGCATTTTGAAAGCTTAGATTTCCGAACTAGAGATCTGAGAAATTTCTTAGAAAAGGTCAAGAAGAATGAGAGCGGATAGCCCAGCGTTAATGCTGACACTTGGACTATATTCAACGACATCTTTTGAGTAAGAGCCAGCAAGAGAAAGGATTTTTCAGGATTTCCGGGTGGGTCCGCAGAGAATCGGCGTGACCCCGTGGCTAGCATGTCACAGGTGGCGTGACACAATGATTAAATAGTAACCCATTTTATAGAAGGGCGCGTGCAGTTTCAAAAAGGTATTTTAAGTAAGAGTGTGCTAACAAGAGCATACTCATCTGTCATTCAGAATGGGGGACGCGGTCGGGGAGAATCAGGTTGTGGTTGAGGAAGGGGAGGACATTGGGCACCTGCTGGCAGAGGATTATTAAGGGGCGGTGGAGGCAGCGCCGGTGGTGTGAGAAACGGATTTGGAGATTGTGGGCGTGGCAGTGGGAGGGGCGGTTTTGGTGGGGAATAAGGTAGAGGGAATGGTAGGGGAGGAAATGGCGGAGGTAGAGGAGGCAGAGGAGGTGCTAGAACCCTATCTCCGAGTCAAGTCTCGACCTGCTTGCCTTTTCACAAATTTCGCGCAATGACTGCTTTCCAACTGTTGCTCTCCATTTCGTTACTCGCCATCATCTGGTACAACTATGCCCAACGCAAAGCCCAATCCCAACTTCCGCTCATTAGTCCCCAAAAGCCGGTTCCTCATGGAAAAATTTCTCGATATGCACTAAGTGGACAAGTATAGTCAGTGTCTACATGTTGCTGCGGTGTTTCTGCTTTTAATTTTGAAGGATAGATTCGGATGTTGTATATATGCACATGTTTCTGAGACGAATATTGACATTTTGACTTCGTACAAGGTTACTGCTATTTACTCTGATAGGTGAACATTGCTTTATTTTGCTTTGTTACATTTTACTGAAATTAAAACACTTTCTTCAGGCCGAAATCTGTGATGGTCAATAATCTGCGAGAGCTCCTACTTTAAAACCAAATCTTCCTCTGAGTGATGGGTACAAGACTTGGTAGTAACAAATGGGCGGGCCATGGCTGTAAAAATAAGTCGAGGGAGAAGTTGCGTCTGTTCCATCAACAAATACGCCTTTCCAACGCCTCTATCGATGGCATAAGGTATCGACATTCTCCCTGTGAACGATCCATACGTCCACCTCGCGGAGACGGCAATTGCAAGCGTGGGCGCGGCGCTGGTGTCGGGTGCGTTCCTCGTGGATGTATTTCTGTCTTGAAATATGTGCCTGCCTGGGTTCCTGGGGCTGGGTTCTCAGGCAAAGGTGTGGCGAGAGGAGGCGTTGGAAATGCGTGAGGCGCCTTTTGCTGCAACGTAAGTTGGTAATTATTTTGTTGTTCATCCTTGTGTATTGTGTATTCAATTTCAAAATAGGCGGATGGAATGGCGGAGCTGTCGTTTGCTTGTATGTCACTAGAAGAGTTGAAGAAAGAAAAAACGAGGGACGTGCAGCACCAACGGGAGGCATCTAGGACACTCTTGGGCAAGTTTATTCAAGTTTGTGTCGTATTTCCTTGTTGGAATTTCTCTATTTTCTCATCTCTGGACAGCGGCTCCTGATACGACCGTCTCCGCAATAAGCTCCTTTTTCCTTGCGATGAAGCTGTACGAAAAAAGTTTAGGCAGAGCTGGACCTGCTCATACAAGGTAGACTTCTAGACCAGTGACATGTCGGATCTGCCGTACCTTTCCGCTTTGGTAAAATAGTTACTGCGGTATGCACTTTTTTACATCACGTCGAATGCGCTGATGGGATGTGTAGATATATGCCAGTCGGCCAAATTGTTTTGTTATTTACGACTTGTGTACGAAAAGGGTGTACATATTTTGTTGTGATTGGCAACGTATGGTATGTGCTGAGTATGCTGGATTTTCTATTTAATAGCCAACACAGGGCGATGCTGCATGACGAGAAGAACCAATTCGACCCGACCGAGTTTAAACCGGAGAGCTCAAGAGTCCGAAATCCGGCCAGCAAACTTCCCCTAACAAAGCCCTAGCAAAGCCTTAGAAAAATCAAAGCGTTGGCAAAGCTCTGCAAAGCCTTAGCGCAAATCAATCGGTCCTGCCAAGGGCTCTTTCTGACCCCTATCAACGTCTTCAATGGAAGATTTGCTGCAGATCCGAAGTACTTATCTGGAATGGATAGCATTATTGGAGCTAGAAGTATCCTGGCCCACTTGGACCATATCCATTGCGGATATGTTTTTCCCGCGAGACAAAGTCGGTATAGACCATCCTGCACTGTTCAACTAGTATAAAGTCCTGCTTAAACTCTGCAACGAGTGATATCGCACCTGCGATTCGTCTTCTAAGGTATGCTCCTTCGACCCAACCTTCTCGCTAAAGTTGAATCTGTCTATGTGTTATTCAGAGTCCATACACTAGTAACACTACCACAATGCGATTCTCTTCGTTCATTGTAGCTGCTCTTGTCACTATCAGTGTCGCTGTTGCTCTGCCCACGGTCGATGTGGATACCATAGAGCTTTTCAACGTAGGTGACGTTCTTGATCAAACTATCAATTCACATTGAGCCAGAGATTGTAGCACGACACAAGCACTATTGCAGCCGATGTCGATCTTGCAGCCCCTGTTGCGCCTCCCAAGGTTAAACCACCAGTGCCTTCTGAAGAAGAGATCAAGATGCGCATGTTTTCTAGTGACGAAGTTAGAAACCAGTCACTGTACTGGTCCGGCCCTGACAGAAAGCAATGGGCGGGTATAGCCAGAAGATTTTCGGCAGCATCCGAAAAAGATGGTCACCCACGCAAGCCTCTCGAAAATTTCTGGCGAACAAAAGCCGATGTCCAATGGGCAAATCAACAGGGCGCAAGAAACAATATGTTCTGGGAGAGGGCCTCGAGAGCTATGGCAAACCTGACCTCCGGGGATGTCATTGTTCTTTTACCCAAACCTAAACCTGGCGAGACTTCATTGGATTGGCATAAAGGCACTATTTGGGATAGAATCGAGTGGCCTTATCTCACCGAGCAGAACCCTTCGGTTACACGTATCTACAGAGTTGAACCGCCTAAAGGCGAACCAGTGCTCATCTGGACTCGTCCCAATGATGGTAGCGGTGATAACCAAATTCAAGATGAAGGTAGCGGTGGTAACCAAGCTCCAGGTGGTAGTGGAGGTAATAGCCAAGCTCCAGATGATGGTACAAATGATAACCAAATATAGTGTCCACTTCGACTGTCAAATTCCTATATCAGAGCTTCGTATCAGACTAGCAGAATACATCCTATAGGTAGATCTTGAAGATTTGTGCATGTAACATCCTGAATATATGTATTGCTCCCTACGATATCCAGAATTCCTGATAAAATCAAGTTGGCCTCATTTGAACGATACAGGGTACTACGTAATTGAACGTACGGGGGAAAGAGAGATTGTAGCCGCTACGGGTTTACCGTTCTAGTCCATCTCGTCGCAAAATGGTATTTGATGTCCTCCATTTTCGCAATACCAAGTTCAGCAAGGGCGAGTGAACATAGTTAGGTTCGTACAATGGGATACCGAGAAACGGTCGAACTCGACTTCAGTAGTTTCGTAGTGCTGCACTGCGAAAAGCGTTTGTAGATCTTCACTGTCGTTAAGCATTTGCACCTCCATATGATCAATTTGGATCCGGACATCTGTCAATCAGAAGGAAAACAGCACGGTCTGGCGGTAGAAGGTTCACCGAGCGTAGAGAGGTGTAGGTATGGTTGGAGTCGAGTGCAAGGAGTGTAGAGATATCTGGATATAAAACTGAAAACAGCAAGAGTCAACTTGAATATAGATATCATAGAAATACAGGAGGCATTTCAATGACATACTTTCAGATAAAAACCAGTAGTAAAATTGGTTTGCAAAATAATGCGAGGCAAAATGGTCAACCATTCCACGTAGACCAAAAGAGTGACGATCCAAAACATCTGGCATTAAAAGAATAATGAGAACGCAGAGGACACAGTCTTATGATGTCCAGGAGATAGGAGTGATAAACGATACTAGCCTACACGGAGTTCTCACCAATACTCTGAGCAATAGCCTTGTGCTTATCCTCCCAGCCCTTGAGCGCTCGCAATAGCTGGATGATCTTTTCATGTTTGCCCTGTCTTACATCCTTGATAATCGCGCTCCCCATCTTGACATCGTTGCCAAGCAGAAAGTCGAACAACAGAAAGAACCGTAAAAGCTATCATTCTTGGCATCCACAGGGAACACTGAGTCGGAAACAGGGAGAGAGGAAGGACGGTCGTTAATTGCTCCTGCAAGGCGGAAGAGGGACGGCCAGCCTGTCGTCCATTAGGATTGGCCTTTTGGAGGTATCGGGGGAAATGTGTTGACTTATTCGATTAAGATATCTTCTGCAACGGTGCTCTCTAAACGCAGTGTCATAGCAATACAAATTATTCATCGAAAAGTTCATCCCTGAGCGTTGTGAGCCCATCCTCCGCATCCCCCTCGACAGGCGAAGTGGCGGAGTAGATAGAGGTAAATACTGATCTGGGCACTCATGAGTACGTGTGCATCACGGCTGAAGAGCTGGTCGGGGTTCTCGCGACGGAGCGCCTTTCACGAGCACTCAAAGAGGGCGGTCGAGGAGCAGAGTTCATGGCTTGTACTATCACGAGTGGAATGGTTGAGATGCACGAGCCATTCGAAAGTCATTGGCGGTCTGATAAATCCTATCGATTCCAGATGTGTTTCTTTAATACTATGTGTTAGCTTAGACAACTACAAACCAAATTCAAACACCCACGGATAATAGGACTGTTTCATGCGACAGTACTGCAACATTGCAGACAGTTTATACACGAAGAAAGTCACTGATATTATTATCAAGCAAGGGGTCAAACCTCTATGCTTTGTTTATCAGCAACGTCGAAATCTACCCTTGTCTCTTCCAGGAAATCTTTGAGAAGTTAATGAGCGTCTTCAGAATCAGTGTTGTAGTACTGGGTGGTGTCTTTGACGTTCCGAAAGATTAAATCATTCAATTCCTCCCTGGTCTTACTATCGGGGGCGTCATGTGTTAAGGTCTTGATAAGTGTGCAAATTCGTCCGTACACGTCCTAAGGCGGGTTAATTGAATATAATAAGTCAAAGGTCACGACTCACTTTCGCGTTGGAAGAGTGCTGGACAATCTTCATCAGCAAGTCAACGATTCTGGAATGAGTTTTTTCGTCATATGTAACACAGTGATCATGCATGGTTTGATAAACGCCCAATATTCCTTCGACGTTCCTTTAAAACTGGTGAAGAGTGAGATATAATTATTGGTATAGACAGGAATACCAACCTTTTATTCTGTTTCTGAGCCCTTTCCGATACCAAGCTGGTAGAGATATTGATCATGATTAATGGGCCAGCGTATAACCCTGTGAAACAAGTTCAGACGTATGGGGGAAATTTATCAGCAGCTATGTTGACTGTTGGACATATCCAACAATATTTCTTGAGTATGAGAGGCCAGCAGGTGAGCCAATGGTGCAGAGAAATCATCGAGGCCAACATGTCGTGGCGTGGGAAGCTTGGCGTGTGACACGCCAGTTCCCTGTCGTTTAACCACTCTGCTTATGTTCGCCATCGTACTACATGTGATGAATTAGGCGAATCAATCGTTATTGCTGTCTTACGAATGATCAATTGACCCATTTTATGGAAGGCTATGGTCGACGAGCAGTTTCAAAGAAGGAGCTATCGAGCAGTTTTTGCCGAACAGACAGTTGCCGGAGGCATGTATTTATTTTTGGTTGTGTTTACGAAATTGACGTATTATTGCAGAGATTTTTCAAGTAAGAATCTACTGCGGCCGAAGAGGAGGGAGAGGACTTAGGGGACATACTGGCAGATGATTTTCATGTAGCGGTGGAGGTAGCCGTGGTGGTTAGAGAAGCGGAGTTGGAGATCGTTGGCAGGGGCGGATTTGGTGGGGGATATGGTGGAGGAAATGGTGGGAAGGTAGAGGAGGTGCTAGAACCCTATCTCCGAGTCAACTCTCGACCGGCTTATCTTTTCACATAGTACGCGCAATGACTGCTCTCCAACTGTTGCTCTCCACTTTGTTACTACTACTATCTGGTACAACGATGCCAAGCCCAAAGCCAACTTCCGCTCCCACCAGGCCTAATGGCCAGTTCCTCATCATAAACCCCGATAAAGTGCACCAATGGGACACGCATAGGACCAGGGGTTTGGAGTATAGTCAGGGTCAGTGTCTATTTGCGGAGGTG